>JAZGTJ010001719.1:0-43206 GCA_036877575.1 Botia almorhae | reverse complement strand
TCTCTCACTCCCGATATTATTTCACCGGCTTTGTTTAAATATCCAGCTGACTGAAATTACACTTGACTGCTGCAGGTGAAGCCCCGAAATCTCAGCAGCTTTTATATTCAGAGTGTCTTTTCAGTCCTCCTGCTTTCCTTATTGGCATGTAGGGCAAATATTCTCCTGATGAAAGGCAAAGCAAATTCAGCTGAATAGATCTGCTGAATAGATATAGAATCTAGCTGCTGAATAGATATCGAATCTAGATATCTAATCTTGCTGCTGAATAGATATCGAATCTAGATATCTAATCTTCCTGCTGAATAGATATCGAATCTAGATATCTAATCTTGCTGCTGAATAGATATCGAATCTAGATATCTAATCTAGCTGCTGAATAGATATCGAATCTAGATATCTAATCTAGCTGCTGAATAGATATCGAATCTAGATATCTAATCTAGCTGCTGAATAGATAGACCAAACTGCAGCTTGTCTGAAAACTAATGTATAACCAGCAGCCGTTACTGTATGCTTGTGAGCACTCCTCTCTGATTCTTCAGGGCTGGGCAGTGTTCAATTGATTAACTCCCTCACTGTCTGCGACAACAGCTGCTCACCGCCCGTGTTATTGAGACTCTGATATGTGCAACCTGAACATCAGATGATATTCTTGTTGTTACTTTAGACTAATAAATGTTTTAAACACAGTGTGAGCTCATCTTTTGTGATACTTTGTTCATTCTGAGGAGTTATTTTTTACGCAGACAAAATTGCCCCTAAAATATTACCAGTTTTCAAAGTAAGTACAAAGTACCACAATATCGTTTTATAGTCAGTGGCAGACCAGACCTGCCCGATATCTCTTGTGTTTAAAAATCTCTGAGAGCTAATCAAACACTCTTTTATAAAGATGATACATTTTCATCATGAGCTGCATGTCTGTGAGGGAATGTAACTCAGTCAGAGAATCACTCCTGATGCAGTAATGAGAGCTGCTCTCTCCTCTCTGCAGGGAAGCCCAGAGGTTGTTCAGAGCTGTGGGGGGCCATCGGTGCCAGTAAAAAGTGCCGTACAGAGCTGTGAGAACAATATGTGCTGCTATAAATATGTCATTATGTCTGCTCTGATGTCATTATGTCTGCTGGCAGTGTGGCAGGAGTTTTTCTCTACGGTGTGGAAAACCATTATTTCACCTTTTGCTACTATTTTTGAAGACTCACAGTATCAATGGCAGGATATGATAGTGATGAAGTCTATGTGGACTTCAAATGTTACACTTATTTAAAATGTCAACAGGAAGTTTTAGAGTCATTTTAATATCACCCAAACAGAACTTCTCCATGTAGTTCTGAACCCGATAGCTGTTATCTTAACATTATCCTATAAGATTATAAAAGATTTGTGTGAAGAGTTTGAAATCCAAATTTGAACTGTTTAAAGTTAGATTTACATCATGATTCACTGATCATCTGATAATCTTACATTTATGAGCAGAATAAAAACAACATTAAACACATTTGGTTTTCTACACACCAGAGCCAATACCGCTGTGATGTCAGTAACAACACTGAAGTTAATGACTTTAGTGTTTGATGACTTCTTATGATTTTAATGGTCTTTGTTTGGTGTGTTTGACTCTGACTGTAGTTCAGCAGACTCTCTATGTTCTGTCATTGGCAGGATCTGATGTTTATCAGAATACTGGTTTTAATTGACTTCAGGGTTTCTTTATCCTCAAGGTGTATTTGTTGTCTAAATGCATTCATCAGTGTTTCTACTGTAAAACTGTATTTGTCATCACATGGACTTCCTGGCCTACAAAGAACATGACTTAATGCAGAACCAGCCCAAAATAAACAGCGCTGGAGGGATTTAACTAAACCTTGAGAAGGAAAATGATAGTTGAGATCTGGTGAAGGTTCTAGACTTCACTAAAGTAATCCATCTTACATGGCTCTGACCCGTGACTTAGACAATAACTGAACTCCTCTGCTGCTATGAGTGCGTCCTTGAGTTTGTTCTGTCAGGTCTCTTCCTGTTGATTTAGATAAATGGTGCCTGAAACACCACTATAAGATGGAGGTACTGACAGCCTAATGGTTACAGATATGGGCAACACAAAGGTTGCAGGTTCTGTTCCAGGTGAAAAACAGAACTAAAGAGTAACTGTGATTAGCATTCTGATCTATCATCAGGCTGTAAACCGTGCGCTGCAGGTACTGAGTGCCAGTCACATACTGTACTCATGCAGCACTCGCTTATATTTCTTACAAAAATCTGTCATTAAAAACTTTAAGTTGCTTTAAGTTCTTGGAACACATAGCAAGATTGTTTTTGACCTGTCCTAACAAGTGTGGTCTAGCTGATCAATGATCTAGACCAGAATGAACCAAATAAAAGCCATATAAAAAACATCTTTTCAAGTTTTCAGCGGGGAATTATTAAATCATAGTAATTATAGTTCAACTGTCACCTCAGAAAAAATTTCCCCAACAGTGAGGAAAAAATTGTATTCATTAAAAAAATGTGTACACTTACAGGTGCAAAAGGATGTGTCGATTGGTCCCTGTGGAGAGAATGTGTGTGTCTGTGAATGAAAGCATGCTCAACTTTTTTACCCGTATGACAAAAGTGTGAAAGTGCTGGAGGTGACAAGAGAGAAATTAAAACTATGATATTTTCATGCCTCCCATTTCATCTAATATCAGACCTAAAAACCAGACACAATTATCAGACTCACATTGATTTCCTTCAAAACACAGAGGAAAAACAGAACTGAAAGTGCTCATCAACACAGGAAATGACTCTCTCTCTCTGTTATGGATGAGAGCGCCCACTGATAAAGTAAACAGCATCCGGTATGAAGATTTTAAAAGCTCTTTCCTGACAGCCCTCGTTCTCCATCACAAGATTATTGAATTGAACTGTTTGGACAGAAAACAGAACAGCCGGATGTTGTCGGAAATTTGTTTCCATCTCACCAGGAGTTTGGGACATTATGAAGGCGAAGAAAAAATGATAACGTTAGAACAACGTTTGTCTTGTCTAAAGTCTGCTGTAGCATTTCTTTCTGATTTGAGGAGTTTTTCATTCATTCGTGTCATTTGTTTAATGTGTTAGATTAATATCTTAAATCAATTCAGAGGTGTTAGATTGAGTGGAATGAACGAACACTGTAGATTATAGCTTGATGATCTCCCAGCATGCACTGCAGATTGAGTAAATGAATGGCTGTTTATTGTTTTTCGTTCGCTGATTTCGTTTGTGTTTGTGACTCGCGCGTTTGTGTTGTTTGTCATGTGGTGATTGTTCAGAGCTCATCTTTTCTTGTCATCATTACCGCTGTATGTGTGTTACAGTAAGTGTTGACGTCCATGCGTGTCTAGTTAATTATTTTAATTTACGGCCTGTCTATTCAGATCATTTCCACGAGGCTGCGACAGACCTCTGGCCAAGTCAATGCTTTAATCAGCTGCCCACATCTCCTGCAGGATGGACAGCTCTGATGGGGTAACATTCAGATATAAGAAGATGAATCTCAGAAGTGATCCCTTTATTTCTGGGTATTATGTTTCTAGTCATTGTTTTGGTTCTCGTAATTTTCAGTTTAACTGTTAGTTAAAGCAATAAAGTCACAGAGCTTAAATAGTATATAAAACAACTTTTATTTTACGTACTGTAAATTTTAAGGCAGCATTTAAGAAAATGTAATGAGCTGTAATCAGCAGGCATTACAGTATCACTAAAATATGCAGTGTAGGACTGTTGCTGTTTTCTAACTTTATTTATGCCGTTTTAGTCATCACCCATTTCATGTACTGCATACTGCATACTGCATACTACACAGCAGGGAAATATGTATGTTAAAATGCAAGAATATCTAAATATCTTTCCTTTAGTAAGGTGTAAAATTCACTTCATATTTACCTATATTTGAAAACACAATGATGGCCCTGGCTGACATTTCAAGATTATTGTTGTGAATTTTTAAAGCTTGATGCATCATGTTGTCTTGATTTTGTGGTAAATGTTTCTAAACAGGTTCTTTTGGACAGTTTTGACACAGTGATGCTCTTGGATGGCTGATCTGAGTGAAATGTGCTCTGTGCTGGAGGTAAGATTTCTCTGCTCCACTCTTCATGTATTCTCCTCCAGGCTTTGATGTGGAACCTCAAAGACAGACTTCAAAGCCTCCTTGGGAAGGAATGGTGAGCATGCTTATGTGAGGAAAATGTCAATACATGGAGTCTATCAGCATAATCAAATGATCGCAGCTAATAAGCTTACAGAGAAAATGTGGTCTGTCAGCATCTGGCTGATATGATCTGTGTTGTACTCAAGTTCTCATCAGGAATTCTCATGTTTGCTGAGGATCAGCTGAAAACTGTGAGAGGTGTTTACAAGAGATCAATAGAAAGAGAGCGAGAGATACAGTGAGCGGCTTTTATTGACCAGCATCTCCCCAAGATCGTGAAAAACCAACCAGTACCCACCCAATCCAATATAAGATAAAGATTACATGATAAACATATTAACCTTAAACCTGTGTCATCAAAAATAACACTGAAATTCATTAAAAATATATGTAATATAAATACTAAAGACTAAAGCAGCTGCACACAGTCACTGTAGGGATTCTGCCAACCAATATTTTACTAATAAAATCTCTAATCTTTCACTGTGGGGCGTAGTTGGCAATTGCTTTTTATTCATTTATTTAAGACATGCTCACAGATGGCCGGTTAATAGTTTAGTCTCATAGTTAATAAAATAATAAAATAATAAAATAATTAAAATCTGCAGTACTGGTGGGTACGGTGTAGTCCTAAAGACTTATTGACACGAGTCCGGTGTATGTCTTGACTGGATGTATTAGCCCAGAGCTATAACGATTTCAGTCTCAAACATTAGATGGTCTGATATGACGAGTCTAAATATAGTTTGTCAATTTGAGCAGTTCTGATTTCTTTGATACACGGCCATTTACCTGTCATGACTAATTTGCTCTGGAGTTCCATATGTCTGATTGACGCTCACCTGCATCGCACCTGCCCCCGGCAACCCCCCCCCTTCAACCCCCCCCCCACCCGCACACTTCCTGCGACCCGTCAGCTCCCTGTCACCACTGAAATGAAAATAAAGCAAGCTTGGGTGGCCTTAGACTGTTCTTCCCCATCATTCAGAAAGAGCTTGTTAAGCCACTGTATGTTCGCATGTCAATAAACAAACCAGACCACCCTCACCTGTATAGAACATTTGAGATGTTGTATAAGCCACTTGAGACCAGCAAACTGCCTCAGGCGCTTGAATCCTGCACGTTAGAATCTGGAAAAAACAAGATATCTTATGAAGCATCTTTTTGGTGACTACTGTTTGAAGCAGTTTTGGCAAGAACACCTCCCATGCCTAAAAATGTAGCCCAGGTTGGCAGCTCTCGACGTTTTCTGGAGGAACTGCAGTCTCAAAGGACGCCCAGAAAAATCATTTCAATCTACCAGTAAAATGAAGTCAGCATCACAATCACCACTTACTGGCTTTTATGCTGGTGGTTTTATTGGTGAAATGTTTCTGCTGGTAACAGGCAGGAGGAAAGCAGTGTTTCTGATTAGATTTACTCACTGACGAGTCTCTATTTCTTTCACTGTGGTGAGGTGGAGAATTCAGAAAGGCAAAGAATGTTTCATTTTGGAGACGCAGTGTTTCCTTCTTAGAATAGAGTGATTTAGTTTCTATTATTTATGTCTGTTTAATGGATGTTTCATTCACTCACTAAAATATTCTCTGCTCTGAACCGTGTGATGTGCTGCTTTATTGCTATTCTCTTTGTTAGGAACACGTGTACTGAAGCAATGAGCAACTGAAAGTTTTGTGGCTTTTTGTTAATGTCTGGTACCTCTGAACCCTTCAATATGCCCACATGACTTATGAAATGACAGAATGGACTTTAAAGAGATATGCTAAAACATGTAGTCCTGCAGGAAAGCTAACCAAACTTTCAATGAATTATCTTCTCCGCTGGGGCATCTAGAATGTTTTAGCCAATGAAGTGCTGTCTAGAATATGAATGCCTTTCCTCTGAACAACACACACACCCCTGACTGGCAAATCATGATTTATGGCTTTGACATAAACTACAGCCTGTAACTAAAGGAATGAGCTTATATGTTCACTCTTCATTCGGTTCAAAGAGAGAATAAATCAACAAAACTGTTTGTTTAACCAAAGTCCTTTTTGATAACCTAGTGATGAGCAAAATTTTATTTTTTGTACAGGTTGGACAATTGGTTTTTTGACAATTGGTCAAAAAAGTTGACCAATTTTTCTGTACAGGTTCTGGGTTCACCTGACCCTCAATCACACGCGCTTCATTTAAATATTAAATAACTTTGTCTCGGATGTAGAGACACCTGTTACCATGGTGTTTTTCAGATGTAGAGACACCTGTTACCATGGTGTTTTTCAGATGTAGAGACACCTGTTACTATGGTGTTTTTCGGAGAAGCTGGGTCATTAAGTGCACATCTCATGTGCAGAATCATTTGAGCAGAATCATTTGAGATATTACAGAGATATCACTGATGACAGCATCTTATCTACTCCAATAATTCCCAAGCTGAGAAACTGAATTTTAATAACATGCTATTGTAATCGTTGCTTCTTTAGCCTAAATCAAGCGAAAACTGTTTTCAGCTGATACACATTCTAGAGAACAAAATAAATATATAATGATTTTGCCAGTAAAGCAATTAATTGTTTTGACTGAAAGACGTAATTTGCCTTCGAGACTCGAGTAACTGAGCGCTGTGATTCATTTATTTTTAGGATCAGAAAGTGTAAGATCACACACCTGCTGCGCTCACACCTGTCCACAATGATCTCAGCAGGTTTGCAGTGTGTGCAGGTGGTTCATGCAGTGAGCTCAGGTGAGTGGATGTTAATATTGACTCAGTGTGAGGTCGTGTCAACAAACACTGAATCAGCAGCAGCGCATGAAGAGATCAGGATGGGATCAGAGCTCATCAGCAGCTTAATCGGGCTGTTCTGAGAGATACACAGTGTGTGTGTGTGTTCAGTGCCCCATCAAGCGTAAGTGGGTCACACACACTTCTCACAGTAACCACCACTGTAAAGACACACACACTAAAGAAATATTAAAGACATGACAGAAATTAGGACACACTGAGCAGGTTTTTTATACATAGGCTGTCCCTGAATCAAGTTTGTTCAGCAAACATCCAAAATACACCTGCAGTGACCTAAATCATCAGAGGCCAGAGACCCACTCTGACACACTCCCTCACACTGTGTGTTGTGTTTCAAACTGGCCTTTGTAAACTGTAAATAATATTGTGTTATAGTACAATGTTAACATGTTAATGTGTTAATGAATAGCAAAGCTATTAAAATAAGCTTTAGTGTAACACCAGAGGGACACCAGAGGAACACCAGAGGAACACCAGAGGAACACCAGAGGGACACCAGAGGAACACCAGAGGGACACCAGAGGAACACCAGAGGGTCACCAGAGGAACACCAGAGGAACACCAGAGGAACACCAGAGGGACACCAGAGGAACACCAGAGGGACACCAGAGGGACACCAGAGGAACACCAGAGGAACACCAGAGGAACACCAGAGGAACACCAGAGAAACACCAGAGGGACACCAGAGGGAATTTAGCCACAATATTAGAGACTGACAGCATCAACATTCTTTAGATTGTTAACTCATATTAAAATGAGACAATGAACCTTTTAGCCCAATTTAACTAATTACTTATAGCATTGGTTGAATTTTGGTTAAGCATAATACTATAGTTTGTTTAACAATATTTACATTTTCATAATTAATTTGAGAACAACAATAAAAACATGTTTATCCAAAGTGACTTACAGTGCATACAAACTGTACATTTAATCACTATGTGTGTTTCCTGAGACTTGAACCCCTGACCTTAGCATTGATAGCCTAGTGCTCTACCCATTGAGCTACAGGAGCATTATATAAGGACAGTGTACATACATAAATACATATGTAAACAAATAAACAAACAAACAAGCATTTAAAAGGGAAAAGAATGCTTTTCACATCATTAAATTCATGCCTTTAGTCAGAACCCTTATTTGCTCAGTGGCGACGCTTCAGCTGTGTGTTTTCTATAAACTCTTTTCACACTCTGAGAGACGAGTTGAAATATTTGTCTATGGTAATCAACAGCGTGCTACAAATGAGGTATTTTGAGATTCATTTGAAAACATTCACAAATATTCTTTAAACAGCTATGACATGATCTGTGTCGACCCCTAGGGTCATTGTACACCAGCAAACCTTCATATGACTTCATAAGGCATAACATAACCACTCCACACTCAATAAAACTCCCAAGCTAGAGTGAGCGTGATGTTTATCTCTTGTGTTTATTATAGAAGCTCATCTGCCCGTCTCTGAGCGAGACCTTTCACTGCCGCTGGGTAATTGGCACAAAGGGATTCATAAAGGAAGCTGGCGTCTCTAACGAGGACTAGGATTGCTTTTACCGGCTGTCTCATGAAGGTCAGTGCTAATTTGAGCTCCTCTGAGGGAGGTGTGTGATGGACAGACTGAGGCGGGGGGGTGAAGGAGAGAAGGAGCACTATAGATGGCGTGCAGGGTGCTGATAAAAGAATGAGCTCCTTTCTTTCATCTGTCTGGTCCTTGAACCTCCGTCTTCATGACAAGCTCCAGATGAAGTACCAAAAGAGCAAACACTGTAAAGGTCCTGTATTTAATGGCAGGTTTATTTACTGTAAATGTGCTATAAAAGTGAGGTGTGAAACCTTTATTAACCCCAGACCCTTTCTGTATTACCACTGTAGTAGTTCTGAGCAATTCTATACAGGAGCTGCACAATGGCTCAGTGGAAGCACTGCGGCCTCACAGTAAGAAGGCCTCTGGTTCGAGTGTCTTTCTGTGGCATGTTTGTATGTTGTCTCTGTCTTTTACTGGGTTTCCCCCAAAGACTGTGTTCACACGCGTCAGACTCTGCTGTCAGGTAAGGTCACATGCATTAGACTGCGTGCAGATTCAGTGTGCGTTCAGATCTAATACTAAATGAGTTTCTGTGCTACAGATTTAAATGAACAAATGACACTTCATTTAATAAATCAATAAAAAATAAGGAATTATCATCATTATAAGGAATCATTGGCTGAATCGGTCAGAGTGGTTACTGAATTAACATCCGACTGGAATCATCTCTGTTCTTTAAACATTGCAGAGGTGGAAATTAATTTTGTAATTCAGACTCCTCCACACTCAAGTTACAGATGCCTGTTCTAATTAAAGCAGAAAATGTTTGACGACGACACAGTTTCCTCAGGAGCGACATGTGTGCCAAAAGCACGTGCTGAAGGATGTTGCCTTAGAAGGTAGCTGCCTAAGTAGGGTGGCAGGGAAAAAAGCAGCTCCACATAAAGCCTGAATGTGTGACCTCTCAAATCCACAGCTGTACAGTAAGGTGGTACAGTAAGGCGGGACACTGTGAATGTGTGACCTCTCAAATCCACAGCTGTACAGTAAGGTGGTACAGTAAGGCGGGACACTGTGAATGTGTGACCTCTTAAATCCACAGCTGTACAGTAAGGTGGTACAGTAAGGCGGGACACTGTGAATGTGTGACCTCTCAAATCCACAGCTGTACAGTAAGGTGGTACAGTAAGGCGGGACACTGTGAATGTGCGACCTCTCAAATCCACAGCTGTACAGTAAGGTGGTACAGTAAGGCGGGACACTGTGAATGTGTGGCTGTCAGAACACAATACTGTATGTATTGTTTGACCACCTCTGCGTGAAACTAACAGCAGCCTTTAATTCCCAGAGTTAATTACCACATTTGCATGTCGTTTGGGGAATACATCATTCCAAACTTAATTATCGCCCAAGAAGAAGAATTACATAATAGACAGCCACAAGCCCTCCTCATTCTGTGAAGTGAACAGCCATTAACATTCAGAACACAGAAACACAGAGATTTTTCATTGTGCTGTATCATTGTGCTTTATAATATCAACGCAAGTGATATGTCCACAATGACCTCAGACAGCCTAAAACTGCCTAAAATCTCTGTGTGAAACACGATTGTGTCACATGACCTCACTCAGGGCATATTTAAGGGGTAAGAAATGATACAATTATCCTCATATATATCATAGTATACAGTATGTGCTTCATTCCAGTCCATTTTAGCGAGCTGAACTGTGTTTTCCTGACTGCATCAATATGTTTTAATATAGAGTCACCCGTCACATGTGATTTACATTTTCTTTAAACTGGTGTTCAGTTATTTAGGAATAGAAAACAGTTTTCATGTGTAAATATGTCTTATGGCGATCTGATTTGGTTCCAGTTCATTCAACACACTTGAAACAAAAGGTCAATTCGAGCCCATTGCATTGTGGGCTACAGTGTTTCACAGTGTGCTCTGGTGGTGCACTGCAGGATTTGGCAATCAAGAATTCCTTGCGTACAGAAAATACCTGAGAAATCACAAACTGTGCAAACTGCACACATGTAGATAATGTAGTAAAGAGTGATGTTTATTTAGAGAAATTTATTCAAAATTAAAAACTTATTTTAAAGTGTTACATAAATCTTTAATAATGACGGCAATCTGTTTACAGGAGATAATGTGCATGTATATGTATCCAGTCTTTATTAATGAGTAATGAATGATGAGACGGAATCACAGCTCAGCTCATATGCATTAATCAAAACATCGCGTGTGTATTTTCATATATACAAGCACACATGCTCACATATAAATACTGTGTGCTAAATCGTTTTCATACCTTCTCTATCCTAAAGTTATTAAAATTCACATGAGGGAACAGTGAGGGATACGGAACGAGAAAATGTGTGCATAAAAAAATAAAAATCAAGTTTCTTATCTCTGTTTCCTGGGGTGTGAATTAAGGGGGGCAGGTGAGGGGTGCATCAGGAACGGTTTCCAAATTGCTCTCATTACTGGATGCAGTCACGGCACTGCAACCTGCCAGCTCTGAGACAAGCTAATGTTTACGGCGACCCTGTTTGTTTTATTTGAACACGTCTGTTATATTCCTGCCAAATATTTCACAGCAGTTTCTATGCTTCCTCTGGCCTAGATGACTCAGACTGCTTTTTCAGACAAACGGACATTTTGTTTGGTGTTGTGTAAGAATAATTTCAGTGAGGCATATGATTGGTATTGTGTCACACAAAACCTCAGTGGAGTGTTTGGGGACTGATAATGCAAATCCTGACAAGCCTTATGACTAACAGCTCCGGAAATGAGACAGGGCCAAGAATAACAGTTTAGGAAATGTGTTGCAGCTAATAGGTTTGATACAAACAGATAGAAAAAATATTCTATTAATAAATAAAATGTCACAATATCAGGTAAGTGACTGCTGTGAAGAGAGGTGTCATGCATATGCCACTGTCACTGTTGAAAATAATCAAATGTTCTCCTGACAGGCCCATCTCAGGCCTACTAAGTTTGGTCCTGTCAACATGTAAATAATCAATTATGAGTTATCAGTGCCCTGATCTGTTTAGATTAACAAACTTTTCATCTTGGCACACAAAACGTAAGCTCATATACTTTCATTCATCATTATGGCTTCAGTCCTCGAAAGCGTTTAATGTAGATGATCAAAATCATACAAGTAGAATTTTTTAAAAATGCAGATCTTTACTATGTTGTACATGTTTGTTCTGACAGTCTTGCAGGAGCAGGTGGAAATGCTGCATACAAATAATAAAAGGGAACATGAGAGTCCAACACAGCCAACTTTTTTATAACCTTTCATTTTTCTTCCCAGCAACAAATGATTCTTTCTAACTGGATTATGTGACTTCCAGTTCAGCACCAAACATCTGCACAGTGAGCAGCAGATCAAGCAGCAGAATTGTGTGTCATTTTTAAAGTCAACACATAAAATCATATCCTCAATATTATATCGCTCTCTGTGCTCGTTTTGCAGTTGAAATTTGGGACAAATTAAATGACCAATTAAAGTGGTTCATATCTGTTTGAGCTCATATCTGTAATAGTCTCTAACTGAATCAGAGTGGATCTGAATGAAGGGAAAGACCCTTTAAGAGCTGGAATGTGATATTAGATGTAAAACTGCCAGATGAGACCTGATGATGTCTCCAGATAGCAGCCTCATTGTTTTAAACTATTTCATGTTCTGCACTTAATAAATTGCTCTGTTTATATGTTCACACGGGACCACAGTGTGTCTTAGTGCTCATACTTTCTTTGATTGGCCAGGTTATCCAAATTAAAATCTGAGGAGGCAAACAGACCTTTTCTGTCCCAGTTTAATATGGAGACAAAAATCAATGTATGAAGTATAAACACTGCGGCACTTTTAAAACACCTTGTTTGCTAAGCATCAGGACCATCAAATCATTTTAGAGGTGGTCAGTGGAGGATGGAGAGAGTGTTTAGGGACATGTAATGCACCCATCAACCAGACTGTTTGTCATTACTGTGGTGACAGAGAGTGCTGGAACGTATCTGAGCTGTCTTGGGGTGAGGCGTATAACCACCTCATGGGGACTGTATGTAAATCTTTCATTCTTTTGTTTATCTCTGACATTTTGCCTTCTCTTTCACACTGTAACTTTAACGGCCAACCCTCATACAGTACAGTCACAGACCTGAACTCTAGTCATACACACACAGACTCTGCAGGGGGCTGACACCCACACACCCTCAGAAGTGAACACTCCAGTGTGACTTCACTCCTCACTGTGCTCTGGCATTCACTGGATGGAAAGATTGCCACAAGTGTGAGGCTCAACCTGAACCAATCGAAAGAAGAGCACTCGCATACGATTATCCTAAAGTAGCAGCCCCCTCCAAAATCGCAATTTTGAGGTCATGATCGATTGTGATAGACTAAGAATAAAATTCATAGAGTAACATTACTATGAGCCTGTACAGCCATCATCCCTTCAGTGTAAAACAATCCATAAACAGACAGCTCCACCTTATTTCATTATGAATGTTGATGTTACACTGTGTTTGATCCAGACGATACATCTATCACAAGATGTTTTTGACAACATTATTAAGCGGAGGAAATTGGTCAGAACTTTGCATATGGCAGTTTATCGCTTGCCGCGGTATATTAGCATGAACGGCAGGATTTCTTTCTGGCGACATTCACACTTCAAAACGTATGCAGCATGATGTCCACCTGCTCAGCTGTACAGATCCTCACGTACCATCTGCTTCCACACGCTTCAAGCTGTCGAGCAGATAAAGTTTTCACCACTAATCAATGTCCACGGATAGCATTAGCTGTAGACACAGCGCACACAGAATATTAATGGCTACCAAGTGGAACGTTGTGTGTACAAAACGCAACCATAAAAGAGACGAGGAAGATTAGTGTGTCAACTGCCCCATCAGCTGCCCTGCTCTGCGTGTGCCTCACACCCTGTCCTGCATTTAAAGGAGCCAGTTATTCTTTTAAGACATTTAGGGGTCGTTACTGTGTGTCAGTGTGTGACATTTTGGTTAAATTATGATATTACCAAAACAAAAGTGTTATTTAATAAGGTGCTTGTAAATGATTACGGGTCCATTTTACTCACAGTTCCTTTGAAAGGGTCGTTTTGCTCTAGCGAGTCTAAAAGCTAACAAGAAGCTTTCTCCTGACCAGAGAACTTGACCCATTCCTGCCTCATTTACTGTGCTTGTAAACTGACATAAAGAAGGTTCTTCATCAGCTCTTCACATCTCACACAGTCATCATCTCTTCTCCCACCAAGATTTAAAACAGTGATTCTCTGCTATTGAGACGGCTCGCCATCTTGATCCACTCATTGGTTCTGTTTGAATAGATCTTGACCTCTGTGCAAGCGCTAATTACAGAACTCAAACTGCGTTTGTCTAGCAGTGGTGACGTTTCTGGCTGTATGTCTCAATCCCTGCAGTCTGTTCTGCCTGAGGCCAGTGTGTGTAGCAGACACAAAGCCTCCAGCTACACATCGTTGCTAACAAAGATACAGACCGACCCAGAAAACTATATTCCGTATTCCTGTTTTTAGGTTTAGACATTAAATAGCTCTAGATAATTCAGTTACACAACAACAACCAGTAACTAAACACTCTGTCAGAGATAATTACGCCCCAAATCATGGGAAACGGGGCCACTATCCATATATAACCGGACTGTAATATAACTACTAAGGAAAACTGTTTTGCAATGCAAAATATGCAGGAGTCTAGAAGGAAATATTTTATTATATTTATACATTTTATTTATATATTAAGGAAATATGCTTATTTGTGTTGTGTCTGAGCATAAATTAATTAAAAAATAAATGTAAATATTATAAATGCACTTGAACAGCTTCTATGTGATGTTTTAATGGCTGTCTGAGAGAGCGTTCATGCATTCTGAACTGCTTTGTGGGGATCTCTTTGCTTTTTTTGTACAGTCTGTTGTTTGTGTACAGACGACAC
Organism: Botia almorhae; assembly: GCA_036877575.1. Classification (NCBI taxonomy): domain Eukaryota; kingdom Metazoa; phylum Chordata; class Actinopteri; order Cypriniformes; family Botiidae; genus Botia; species Botia almorhae. The sequence goes on along the minus strand of JAZGTJ010001719.1, from coordinate 28,718 downwards.
AGTCCGCTTGGGCATGACTACATGTGTTTCCCCAGCTCTGTTTATTTTGCATTATCAGACGATAAGAAGCTGAGCGTCAGACTGCTGAACTGTTTTCTCCCACAGGAAAGAAAAATCACAAATGAGATTTGGTCAATATTCCGGTTGCTGGACAGTAATGAGATTAAATGGGAAGCAAACCGAGAGTTTTGTTTAGGTCTCTTGCTAGTCAGATTTATCTTCAGAGAAAAGCTGCGTGTGCCTGCTCAGGAGCTTTAGACAAGAGCTGCTGCATACTTTACACTGAAAGACAGGTAGTGTGCACTAGCCACAGGAGTTTTTGTTTAGTTTACTACAGAGGTGAATAATACTATTTTAAAGTATGGGGGGGCACCAGAAGAGATTTGAACAATGACACAAACTGGGCTTTGATTTGCCAACAACATATAACTAAGAACAAATAAAATGTCCTGATAGGAACAGGCTAGTGTATAACTATATATATATATATATAGTGTATAGTGTATAGACTACAATTCATGTTTATATTTTATAATTAACTTTTATATCTATGAGTATGAATTAAATTTTTATCAATTTTATCACATTTTAGCAATAATAAATGTATAGCACAAGCTATAAGGGCTCCCGATCATGTGACACAGATGTACTGACCCAGGAAGATGCCTGATTTACAGACAGAGCATCCGCAAACTGCTGCAGACACCCGGTGATGTCATCTAGTTCCCTGCTGGTTTAGGTAATTCAGCTAGCCGCTTTCAGCCAGCAATGCTAATATTGTCTCTACAGTTTGTGATCTGGCAGAGAAAGATGACTTTCCGTTACTGTAATGAGAGTCTTGAGGGGAGATTTAGTCAAGATGTTATTGATCTTTTCATTGCTGAAATCGTTTGTTTTTACTCTGCCAGCGTTTCTTATCACCAGAAGCCAAAAACCTGAGAATCTTACAGCTGCCGTCCGCCCCCTCCACTAAATGAGTCCATTAAATGCTTAATACACTCCAGAAACTGACTGTGTGGGTACGAGCGTGTTCATGGTACATGTGTCCTTCATTCACAAAATGAACGTTAGGTCTGTTGTTTTGACATTCTCTTACATGTCTATTCTTCACATAAATCTTTGGATTCACAACTTTTACAGCAGAATATATCATACGAGCCATGCAAGACTTCTTTTCATTTAAAGCTTAACACTAAATCAGGTGCTTGTGTGAAAAGACATGCATGAAGATGCTTATGCGAGAATGTTTGAAACGCATGATGGTGAGTAAACAGTGACAGAATTTCCCGGCTTTTAGTAAACAATTCCTAAAATAACTGGAATGTAGGAATTGTGTTTTGGCATAATGTGTCAGACACACTCATCTATTAACAAGGTTTCACATGTTTGAAGGCACCTGAACTCTGTATCCAGCCGGTGAAAAAATGTATCGCACCTCTCTCCTCAAAAAATAACCCTGTGAACTAGACAATAACCCTGCTGCACTGCTGGAACAGCCCCTTTAAAACAGAACAAGCTAAAAGAAGGTGGAGAAGTTCAAGAGTAGAGAGAGTGTGCTGACAGCTGTGGGTTTTACTGTTGCAGGAAGCCGAGCCCGGCTGTCTTCTCTCATGACTAGCATCCGCAGGATCCATTAGTGAAAACACAATAACAAGAAGCTGCACACAGTGATTAAATATTTCATAACGCTGTTCACACACACACACACACACAGACACACACTGGGGGTGATGTACCTATTCCGGAAACTCTCTAATACCATCTCACTAACACCACATATCATATTCTTCCTTTTCGCTTTTCTTTCATTCTGTTTGGCATTTCAGATTCCAATTCTTATTCAAACTTTAAGTAGTTACACTAGGTACACAAGGTAGTTGCTACCGGGCACAACTTGTGCTGAAAGTGTAAATATAAAAAATGACAATAACTTAATATTGTAACATCAGACTGTGATGTTTTTTATTGATGTTATACAACAATCCACACAGGGAGTATATACAGTACAAACCACATAACCACATGCAATTCAAACATGGCCGACACTCTGCTCTTCTTTGATTGCCATATCACCACCTTAGCATGCTGTATCCATTAACACATTATCAGCCCTATTAAACTCCACAGTATGGTTATCTATCGGCACCAGCTCCCCCTTCATCACCCTCCTAAACCTGCTCCCAGATTACATCACCCTCCCGTTACTTCACAGAGGCCTAAATCTCTCCAATCAGACCCTCCAGGGGTCTCTTACAGCTCCTTACTTCTTTCAACCCTTTCCTCGTTCCTTCTAGTCCTGATTACAAAGCAGCCATCGTAAAAAAATCCATTTTCTTTCAAAGTCAGAAGTCTGAAATACAGACTGGTGTCTTTCCTCAGCAAGTTCTTGAGTGTGATCTGTTCGAGCAGATATCAGAGAACATATGACTGATGTATATCTGTCAGGCTGTGGACCAGCACACTCCACCGATACTGACCTGATTTCAGTAACTGAAATAAACAGAACACAGCCAGACCGGCCAAGCTCTCATCTGTCCTGATTCTGTTAGATCTCTCTCACTGTGAACCAGATCCTTCCACACAGTAAACTGGACAGAACAGGTTCCACACTCATGTTTCACATCCTACCTCCAGAACCGAAGCTATCACATATCACAAGAACGTGCTGCTTCAGGTTCTCACCCCATTCTCCAGGGATTACCACCAGGATCACATTTATTCTTCCTGTTCTCTAAATCACCTTGCAAAGTCATCACCTTTCATGGGTTCTACTTTATTCCTGCCCAGATGATACTCAATTAATCTCTTTTTCACTCTCTGACAACCGGGTCTCCTGTAGGCTGGTAAGCATTAAGGGCACTTGAACTAAATTTATTGAAAACATGGCAGCTGGAAACCTTGATGAAAACCTTTCAATAGATATTCATGTTATTTCAATAGACAACTAAGGTATCTTACAGAGAGCCAAGAGCCTTTGCTCCACATACTACAGACACTCATCTGTCATTTGCACACTATGTACTCACCACTATTAAAAGACATCAGACATCACCTGCAGAACATTAACAGGTCAGATGTTTCCTCACAAGATTCTACTGCAGGTGCTATTGTGCATTATCTTGACTTATTTTAAATGTTAACATATGAAACAATTTAACAGCAATCCAGAAAACCAACTGAAATATTAACAAAAGCAACTTTTCCCAAAACATATCAGAGCCCAATCTTTAAAAATTAACACAGCTTTAACAAAATTAACAGGTTTCATTCCAATTCATTGTACGACACAGATATGATGTATAAATTGTATAATAAATGCAGTAAGTTACAGTCTGAGTTCATGCTGAAAAACTGATTCCTAAGAAACTTAAACATGACCATAAACAAGATCTTTAAGATTTACAGTAAAGGATTTCAGTAAATGTTGTGATATAAAATGAAGAAGATATATTTAAGATTCTTCTCTGTCTATAGATTAATCAATAGTGCAGATTAATAATGAATGAGTCATTCCTATAAAAGATCAGATGTCTGATGTCAGAAGCACCTATGAAGCTCACACTGAAGCTGTCGATAGGTTTTGTTAACTCTGTGCCAGCTTTTGAGTACAAACTGTAATTACAGTCAAGTAAAAGATTCACATTCCAAATACAGTGATTTGCTGAATTACATGTAATTTTTTAAAGCAATTTTTCAGTCAAATACTTATGCTGATAATATAATCTGCAATAACATAAATGATAACAATAACAAACAAAAGCATTTTCACTAGTGGTCTTAGATTTTACAACCCACTGTTTTTCTTTTGCCCCGTGTTTATCATTTAATCATGTCTAGAACATTTGTCAAGTGTACTAAATTGTTTGATGCATTTTAAGTGCACTTACCTCTTTTTGGCACCAAACAAAAACCACCATTTACTGTCAGCTTTTAAACCTTTTTTTGCCCATTATTTTGTTTTATGGCTAATTTATGGATAAACGTGAGGCTAATCATTTCAGTCACTTTTCAGCCTTGGAAAATATCTCACTGAGAGCTTTTATTTGATATATGATACTCATATTCACCCGACGTGCCACTTATGGCCCTTTGGCTTCAAACCCTTGATATTACTGGAACACAGTGCAGTACACCATTCAGAGTCTGTATGCACTGTACTGTACTGTACTGTACTGTGTGAACAGAGCTCCATATGAAATGAACAGGGTCAGTGAAACAGTGTCAGGAGGTCCATTGATCTGTTGTGCTTCCAGGTTCAGTCTCAAAGTGGAGATATCAGCATCCTGATCAAGAGACTAACCGCTCGTCTACCACAGATTTGAAGACACATACCAGCATGTTCATGTTACATATGTGCACCATCCCTCCTCCTCTCATATTCCTATTGGAAAAGCAACAGAAGATACAGCTCAATACAGACATGGTCAACATTCACATGTGCTGTACATACAAAAATAAAGCACTCAAGTTATTCTAAAAAAAGGAACTAGGCAGGAAGTTGGACCTCATATAAAAACACATCTCACATTATGTTGTAGTGGAATAAATATAAACTCTTAATTCTTTCCATATTTTATTTGCACACAGTATAAGCTGTACTAGGTAACCATTGGCCCGGTAACCTTGGTAACCTCTAGTGGTTAATTAATATAACTACATTGGTTTCGCTGAGAGCGAATGAATGTGTAAACATGGAAACCTATTCAAGTCACCCGAGCAGGTAAATGTCGTATCTTATGCTGCTGTTTAATTTTATACATTTATGACGTCGCAAAGGTTAACAAGATGTAAACATTAGACATATTTAAATGATATTTACTAATAATAAACTCACGCTACTGTACGATGGCTGTAACGCTTCAGTATAAAATATACCTGTTGAGTGAGAGCTGTTCGGGTTTACTGACGCTTCACGCCTGTAAGCTCTGTTCGGAGTTTTGGGTTTATTTAACTAGTGGTTTCTGGAGGTTTGAATAACCCATGTCGCTCGTTGTGACACTAACTTTCAGCTTCACGTCACGTTCATGAATAATTTGTATGATATAATATATTTGTATAATTTGTAATGTACTCGTTGTTTAAATGTTCCTTTCTAAATAATAAAGTTACACGTGCAGCTGTTTTTAGTCAGAGTAAGTCAAAGGATTAAAATACGTAAATTCTGTGTTACTGTGACTAAAAAACAATTTTTCAAACAGACCAGACAGCATGACAGCATTTGTTTTGAAAATAGATACATTTATCTGTCAATTCAATATTGGCTAATTCAAACAATCAGCCTACCAAGACAGTTTAAAAGTGACCTGCATATAAACAAATATACAAACTAGTTTTTAAACACTCTATGCACAAAAAGTATAAAAGTATTTCTTGTGAAAATGGAGATAGTTATTGGTCAGTGCAATGTGGGCTAAAGTACTGTGTGCTTACATCAGCAGGGGCCAAGAAACATACTAGTTATGAGGTCAGAGTTCTTTAATGACCCATGACTGTTCATAAAGTATGGTGGTCCCCAGCATAAGATAATTATGGGGTGGTGTATCTATCCAACATATTAACTAGCTTAACCACAAGACCTTGCTAGTTGACTAGTTGTACTAGCCAAGGTTTGCTGGTCCACCAGCACTAATATCAAAATCAACAACACAATGTCTGACAATTCGTAACAATTTTACAATTACATGTTTAGGTGATAATCTATATGAATTACAATGATCTGTCCTGTTTTCACATGACATGCTTTTGCCCTGGTGACAGTTCGATTAAGAGGTGGGGTAAAGGGTGGACCTTCATGATAACGTTTCCTTTTAATTGTATGTCTTTGTTGAGTTGTACAACAAAGTCTTTTGGTAGCTACAGTATGGTGTAGTCGGTATACAGTACAGTGTTCTGTTGGCTGAAACTATGAAGCATCAGTGAGAGGTCTTAGACTCTGATGTTGCTCACAAGCTTGCTGTAGCGTGAGTTAATCTCTGCTAAACTTGATTGATGCACTTTTCCTTACAAGCAGATCATGCAGAAAACAAACAGTCATCACTAACATACTAAGGCTGTGTGTTTTATCTCTCTGGTGATCATCACGAGGCATCGAGATATTCATCGTGACTAAACAAAAATCCCCGTCTGCATACTCGCACTCTGTAGTTCCAGCCCACAAGATGGTGCTTACGCAGCCTGAGTCACTTCAGTCCTGCTGAGGTATTTATATGCACATTATGTCTCAAGGATCTCCTTGTGTTCAGCATAGTGAGCTAGTCTGGCCGAGAGAGAGAGAGAGAGCGAGAGAAAGACTACTGTCGTGTGCTGTGTGGGTTTTCATTGACAATACATCGGTCGCTTCAGACAGGTATTGTAGACATCAGATAAAAGACTGTTCCTGTCCAATGACACATTAATCTGTCTGGAGACTGATGCTATCAGCAGAGCAAAACAACCTTGAGGACAGAGAGAGCGGCAATATCCTTAGCAGACTCATTTCAATACTTCAGAAACTGGCTTGCCATCACTGATTGCATTTGCTGCCCTTTCGGCTGTCACTGGACAAACAAAACAGCCGTTGACATGATCCTTTTCACCACTGGATAGCTATTGTATCAGTAAACACAAGAAGTTGTTCATTTGCTCTGGAGATTTAATAGAGCTCGCTTTGCTTAAGTATCAACTTGATCTCAGATGTGTATCCCACAATGTACAAGAAGAAATAAATACAAACACAAGAGACTGTTGTTCATATACAGTAACGAAAGTATAAAATAGTGGATAACACGGTCAGATATTTCAACAATGTTGCTGACATTTGTTTACAGACCTGATTACAAATTTGATTAATAACTTAAATTAAGTTGGAAACTGATGTTTATGATCATAAACTATGATGTTTATGTGATCCAGTCTCAGTTGGTCAACTGAAACAGATCAGCATTTACGGAGACAGGAGTCGAACGTGCCGTTCAGTTTCTGCTCTCTCTCTCATTCTCACAGAAGGTGAGGTGCTTTTATCAAAGCTGGGAAGAAAAAAATCATTGTACAGCTGTTTCTGAGGGAAGCAGCACGGTGCCACTTTGCTGGCTCATTGCTCACTCAAGCTCAAGGTTAGGTTAATTTCAGGAGAATGTGACGCATAGACATTGTTTATGTTAGTCATGATGTGGTCTCACTGAGACATGCATTGTCCCGGCTAGTGACTTGCATGACTAAATATGTCAAATATCACGATTACAAATACACCTGATGGAAATGATATAGGCCCACATTTCTTCAAGTACATAGTAAGGAGATTTGAGTGCTGTTTTGAAGTTGACAAGCAACATTTGTTAAATGCTTGTGTAGACTGAGAATGCTTTGAAGCAAAAACGTTGTTTTCAAATGTGTCTGGATTAATGTGGATGTAGTCTTAATGTGGACAGGAAACTCTCGCATAGTCGCCTAGTAACTGTTCATTTAATTTATGGAAAAAAAACAGTATTACAAACGTTTATAAGGCTGCTAATGATTATAGAACTGTCTCTCTCCCTGAATGATCATCCAGCTATTATGTAGCTTTATTACTGAAGCAGACACAAACAGTAACCTAAAAACCATAAACCAGCACATCTCGTAATGTGCAACTGCACTGATTCGTTTATTAAAACATTACGGTACAGGCCTACAATAATCCAGCAGCACAGCAAGAGCTTGTTTTCTTTCACAATGCCGAGCTACAGTAGCTGACCCAAGCTTTTGGTTCAATTAAACTTCAAAGTAAAATGAAAATAACATTGTCTAGACGTTTTCTTCTCGCCGCTGGAGTTTGTCTGTTAGCTGCTGTAATACAGTGAGAGCACAGAACTTCACACTTACATCTAATCATTTCATGTCCTCGGGTTACAGACACTTTATGAACGTTTGCTGTATAGAAGGATGCTCAACCTCGCATACGTGCGGAAGATACCAGAGTCACAGCTGCTGCCCTGCGGAGGCAATATTTCACTCTTTTCATTTGTGTCAGTTTATTTCAACAGCTGTGAGTCGGCCAGACCGCGAGGCTTAACTTTGGAGAATTTAAAGGACGTGTTGTACTGCTGTATTACTCCCCAATACCATCATAACACAAAGACATTTGCTGAAAGTGCCGAAAGACATTACGTGAGGAAATTGTCCATGAAAATCATTTTCTACCTTTTCCCTGTTTGAGTGTTTTTGTTTGTTTTTGTGCACGTTTCTAACGATGTCATCAGTGAACCGCCAAGTGCTTTTCCAATTATCTCACTTCATACTGTTTTCCAGATTACGGCTAATAATGACTTTCTATTAAAACGGTTTTCCCACATGGTTTTGTAATGAAGCGATAACCCACGTTTCTAATAGCACTGATACTGTATATATATATATATGATACTGTATATATATATGATACTGTATATATATACCCTCTCATAATGCTTTTTGAATCATCAGTTAATGTAATAACTCTCAAGATGGTGTAGCTGAGAAGACAAAACTTGTGAAAGTTTTCTTGAGTGAAAGAAGGTGCTTAACATTCATCAATCTAACACCAGACAGACACCAGACAGACACCAGACAGGAGCTGAACAGCTTTGTGTTTTTATTGGCAATTGTTTTCTGTAATTTTTCTCATTCAGTCAGAATGAAGTCTGAACTATTAGCTTCAGTTCTGTGTACATTTGATACTGAAGTAGGAAAACTGTGCGCTGTGTATGTAAACAGTGTTTGAACGGCTTAAGGGGGTTTGCGTGTGAAAACAGGCAACAGTTTGTGCTGGAACAGTGCAGTGAAACTCAGATCACAGCGTGTGGCGCATAAGCTCAGGGTCAGCGTGAGGATGGACGTCCACTGCTGGAGCTGTTGCTGTCTTCTGCATGAGCTCGTTTAAAACATGATAACCACCAGCCATCTGATATACTGCACCTCTTATAAAGTAGTGGCTCACAACGGACATCAAGAGACAACCAAACATAGCAGAAAAAATGTTTATCATACCAAACTGAACAAAAATATCCTTTCAGACATTGAAATGTTACAATACTAACATTAAGTTAATAAGCCCAACAATATGCAAAATTATAACCATGACAAAAGGACACAGTTTTTTGAATGCATACATTTTATATGAACGTCCATGTTTGAATTTGCTTGTGGCATTTTTTCTTGGAAAAGACCATGTTTGGGTCACAGCTCATCATTTGAGAACCAGCGTTTTTAAATCAATGTTTCTTAACTTTGGTTCTGACCCATAACGCTGTTGTGGGTAGTCCAGCCTTCAAACCTTTCATGGCATTAAATTTGTTCCAGCAGGACGATGAGGTCTGGATGGGCTGGAGTCTGTGCGTGTTGAGTCTGTGTGTGGATTGAAGTGGCACAGGATCAAGCAGTGAGTCGTGCCTCCAGAGGCAGGTGAGAGGAGCGAGGGAACAGGCAGACAGAACACGCGCTGCATTACCGCAGAGGCAATTGTTCCCACTTGTGCAACTCATTAATGATGGTAGGAGAGGCGGGAGAGGGAGAGAGAGAAGTCAATGAATACTAAAACAGACCCTGCAGTGATTCATCCCAATCAACACATAACATACCGTATTAACTTCCCATTTACTGGTGAAGCAGTCTCTCCATATCATCCAACTATATGTGTTTCATATCAATGATTTGAATCTTTTGAATCCAAGACTTTCATACACTGCTGTATGTTTAGCTCCCTCTGGCAGATTCTGTTACGACGTTGTTTGGTCCCAAAAAGCATCTTTGTTTATCGGCAGCCACTTACACAACACTCAAAAGCAGGCACACATTCTGTACAAACAACATATAAATCACATGTAGTTTATCTGACACCTTACACATAAGTGTTTTACAGCGACCAAACTTTCAGAGGCCTCGTGAAGCATGAATCTGATTTTTTATTATTCATGTCACGGCTCATCATAAGGAAGGTTTTGGGCTTTTAATGGCAGAGTTGGCAACTCTTTTTTCAATGTAATATCTAAGATGAAGCATGTAATCGTGTAATCACGTTACTGTCTGGGAGAAACAAGTGAGATACTGTAATTGTTCTTGTGAGTTGTGCTTGGTCTATAGGGAGATAAAGAGGTTATATTGATAAACTGTGTTACTTACACATATTTTGAGAAAAATTCTTTCTCTTCTTGTTAATCTTTAAAACCATTATGGCACCTTTTGTCCAGTCATTGTTCGTTAGCAGATTCTTGTCCTTTCACTAATTACGTGCATCAGGTTCATTAAATGTTCAAATGCGTTTACTCGGTGGAGGATGTTTTCCTTTAGTAGGTTTAACCAATCACATGCTTTATCACAGCTCACATTTGAATGCTATTTGCTCGTCCTGTAGTTGGTGTTTAATGGCAGGAAAGCAGTGAAATACTTTAAGAGAGAGACTTGAGTCAGTGTAAACCGTGAGTCAGCTCAGAGGTAAACAAGCGTGACTTATTCACTTAACATTCTCATGAACTCTTATGAGTTTTTCAGTACACAAACATCACTATTATGTGCTAGCTTCAACATATTTACACCTGATGCTACGTTTACAGTAAAATGAGGACTGGCTGGGGGTATAATAAACTGTTAAGGTTATTATAGGCAGCATTTATAATTAAGATGGTTATTTAGGCTGCAGCTAATTTGTAATAAAGGCAGTGTAAAGAAAAGTGACATGTTATATGTAGGACAGGTCCCAAATGCCACGCTCCATCATACATCTTAATGTGGTCAGCTGTCAAAAGCAGCTCCCAGAGTGCACTGGGGCAAACAGAGGCAGCGGCAACGTTTGATTGGCTGCTAATGCGCTGTGGGATTGGCTTTATGATTGATGGACGAGAGCAACAGAGCTGGTGGTTTTCATGAAAAATGATTTTGAAAAACTGTCTACAGTTTACAGTTATCCATTTCATTGCAACAAAAAGTAATCAACATTTTTCAACATTTTAAGAGAATCATGTCACCTCGTATTAAGACATTTTTAAACTCATGCTCCTGCAGGGTAAAAGTGGAAAGGGTTCGGATTTCTTGGCCGTGCCGAGAACAGAACAGAGAATGTTCTCAGAGGATCCCTGCAGTGTCTGTCCCATGCAAAGTGCTGCTACAGCTATTAGTGGCATGACAGCAATTAGATGAGAAACTTCATTGCCGTATTGATTCTGTGATAAATGACTTCAAACGCATCTGTTTGGCTCTAATAAGCAGATGAAAATGAACAGCTCGCCTTTAAACGAGGACATCAGTGAGACATTGTGAAAACATTGCGCTTCAGTGATGCTGATGTCCTCTTTCTCTCTTTCATTGCATACACACGCAGGTATATCATAGTTGCAATCTACCAATTAATAATAATAATAATACTCCATAATAATAATAATAATACTGAATAATAATAATAATAATAATACTCCATAATAATAATAATACTCCATCCTTACCTCACCATGAGTGGAGGGTTCTCAAACACTGAGAACCGTCCCAAAAATCCCTCTTACTGAAAGTGCCACTGGGATTCCTAGAGTTTTCAAGTCCAGTATTTTGATGCAATAACAAAGTTTAGTTTCAGATCAAATGTCCAGAGTAAATCTGTGAGAGTAAGAGGCTGAAATAGCACAGAGTGTGATGCAACCCTTCTCTGATCACTCTGTGTTTATTCCCAGCATGCTCTGAACATGTGAGATGTGAGTTGAGAAACACAAGAGTTTATAGGGTTGCAGGTATCACAGTTTCTGGGGTGTTTTGCACTTTGTTTATTATTTAAGAAATCATTCCAGAAGACTCTTGGGAGAGAGGATTGTTGAATGATTTAAACACACAATTGCTATACAATAGCTGGAGAAAGCTCACATTCTCATTTGTCTTAAAGACAGTTACTTACTGTACACAGTTCAACAATTATTGTGCATATTTATTTTTTTTAAAGCTGCAATCTGTCATTTTTTGTCCTATAAACATAAATATCGTATTATCCTCCACAACACTGTAGATATTTACATCGTCTGTAAAATCTTGCCAGGACATAAACTAAACATTCTTACTGGAGTCATTCACACACTAGTTTTAAAAGATGTGTTTACATCCGATCGAGCTTTATTAACGCAGCATAAATGTGCTTAGCTGTGATCTAAGTGAATGGTTTTCGATGTAAAGTTTGATTGCACAGCTTTGTTACAATGAGCCACAGTGTTGTGAGCTCAGAGCTCATGAGTCCAGATGGCTAAAGTGGCAGCAGCAGTCAAACACTGACATCGATAACTGCAGACCCCAAACGAAACGCTGCGTAGACCTTCTGCCTCATCACGTGCTAGATGTTACAGAGCTGAGCGTGAAGAGTCGTCTGACACAGGCCATCCAATTAAATTAGATCCCAGGAGAGCTCTCAAATCAAACAGTTTTCCTACGATATAATGGGGTCATTCACTGTATAATGAGTCTACTGATGAGGGCAGATAGCCACCATAAGATGATGTGAAACGTCCACAAACCAGACTAATAAGAGTAGTTCACCCAAAAATAAAAACTACATTTTGGAAGGTGCTGGTTGCTCTTGTCTAGCATGTCACACTTGCTAAACATCACAGATAATTAATGTGTGAATAGCAGTTTGTACATATGTGCTATCCAGTCTTAGGAGAGCTTTGTGTGAGAAACAGACCAAAATATAAGTCGTTATTCACTAATATTCGCACACTCTAGTACTCTGCTAACTCAAAAACCACTTGAGTCAAAGTCAAAGAACTAGTTTCATCAACCAACTCATTAGACTGATGTGTGAGGATGAGTAAATGATGACAGAATGTTCATTTTTTGGGTGAGTAATTCAGAAAGATAGATTCAGAAATTCTTATTTCCAAAGTATTTCTAGGAGTTTGTAACTTTGTTTGGCCACTCAGAAGGCAAAGAACAATGTAGTGTGGAACATTCTAGTGCGTGACCTCTCCAAGGACGCGGCGGGAGACGTGCAGCGAGCTGCAGGAAAGCACTTTAGGAAAGGAGAGTCACTGGTGCGGTTAATACAAAAAAACGAGAGAAAAAGAAAGTAGGAGAAAGATGAAAGCGCTCTAAAAGCGGATGATGATGACTGCTATATATAGCAGAGGCAAAAGCGTGGCATGTGGTGGGCTAGGCGAGCAGTCTGCTTGAGGAAGAAGGATTGCGTTTGGAGGCAGCGTTTGTTTGGCTAAATCACAGTGATTATAGCTGCTGACAAGAAAATATCAGTTAATGTTCCAGCCGGCGAACAGCTAATTCTCTAGCCTGTGGACCGTGAATCATTTTGCAGAGGAAATTGTGTTATTTCAGCCGTATACTGCCATGAATCTGTAGATGGACAGAGTCAACGATATATTCTCATTGTATGTTTTCTTTCCTATCACCTGAGCTTGAAATGAGCTTTAAGTAACTCTATCATGTAGCCTCGCCAGTGAAGGGTCGACAGAGGCAGATATCCTTTCCTCTGAAGTGAGCTGAAAATAATTCCTACCGTCCTACGCCGCCTCTTTAAAACACTCGCTAAATGTTGCCAAACACATAAGGGCTCTCCTCCAGGCGAGCCGCCAAGACCAGAGGCTGAGAGAAAGTACTTCTGTGACTAGTGAGAAAGTGTGTACTCAACATGCTGCGCATGTGGTCGGCTGCACATTAGAGTCCTTAGCATAAGAGGGAAGCTGCTTTTAAAGGACAAATGCTAGCAATCATCTCAATGAGACGCAGTTCTGTGTGTATATATTGTACTTAACTGTATCTTATTCAGACAGAAACGACTCAGTTATGCTCTCAGAAATATTATTACTAAAGCCATGAGCTACATACACAACGAGCCCTTCTGATGCTCTGTCAGAAACCAGCTGATGCAAGCAGCCTTTCATAAGAAATGATAGAGGTTGTTATTAACACAGTCACGACGCAGTTGAATTGGCAAACTTGTCAAACATGACAGTGTCAGCTAGAGTTTGTGGATCTGCTTTGCTCATGTGTCTGACCATATGCTATGTGGATTTGTGCATAATTATCAACAGATCAAGGTTTTGAATAAAGGAAAACGTATTAAACGTGTTTGCTAAAATATTCCACTAAAAAGCCCTTGAAGGAGTTCCATTATGTGTTTTTACTTTCTTAACTTCAGTTTGTGTAATGAAGTTAAAACACTCAAAGTTTCCTGCGAAGGGAATTCTCTTTAACTAAAACCAATTTAAAGGACTACAATAAATGACTGGAAAGAACTACAGCGCTCTTCTTCCTGGTTTTGTGATGTCATGATGCCCAGAATTTGAATAAACTCCGCCCCTGGGAATATTAAAAAAAACATTGTAGACAGCGGTTAGCCATTTATAACACTGGGCCAGCTAACCAGTGTGAAGCCATTATGAATGGACACAGAATAAAGGTGTAGAATAAAGTTATATAAGAATATGTGAAATTTATTTCCTCTGTGTTTGTGTTTATTTCCTCTGTGTTTGTGTTTATTTCCTCTGTGTTTGTTTAAAATGGGCAGTGTCATCTGCATTCATGCATGAAATGACACCTCAAAAATGCTTCACACTCAACAGCAGGTAATAATATCAGCTGTTGTTTCTCACTCATTCATAAAACTCACTCATTCAGTTCAGAGAGGACAGAAATAAGCTTTTCTTTATCAGATGCCACTGAAGGGTTAAAAGCAGCAGTTTGCTGAAGGACTGTATGACACAAATGAAGCAAGCTCTGTTACAGTCAAATGTTAAAGATAAATGAACTGTGTTGTAGATATAAGATATTGGCAGTTATTTGAGGAATAACATATACACTACTGGTCTATTTTTTTCACATGTTGAATGTTAGTAAACTCATTAAAACTATCAGATAACACAAGGTAGGAAATTATGTTGTGACTAAACAAAAATCCAAACAAATCAGCATTTCAGCACATTTAATGTAGTTCAGCACATTGGCACACATTGCCTTTAATTTCTTACAATCTTCTCTTGGTGTTTCACCATCTGTTTTCTTGAGGCGTCACCCTGTGATGATTTTTAAACGTAAAAGGAAGTTTTTTGATCTTTTTTTGGCTGCTTTTTGTCATTATTCAGTCCAAGTCATTAATTTATAAAACTTTTTAAATAAAATTGTAGTTTTGTATTGAGAGAAATTAATTTATGTTGCCGTAATTATATTAATGTCCATAAAACTAATTTCAAAATGCCTTCAGATAGAAAGACGTTTAAAATCATTGGAAATGTTTCAGGCAGGTGATCCTAAACGTTTAACCAGTAGCGTGTAGTGTTTCTATAGTTTAACACACACAGGGACCAGTTAAAAGAGCAGTTGACCCATGACCTGTCATCATCACTTACTAACCTTGAACACTGCAGACATTCACAGAGTCTTACACATTTGGAATGGGTGTAAGTTTCTTCTCTAACCCTGTTAAAGCATGACACGTTTAGTCCCTGTACCTCCCACTGTCTGATTATAGATCACAGTAAAACAGTAAGTCATCAACAGCAAGTAAATGAAGGTGTCTGACTCCAGACGAGTGCTGGTCCTGTTCTGTGAGCACCTGTGAGGCTTTCGCTTTAACATTGCAGGGTTGATTTATCAAGCGTGCGTCCGAACAGCGTGTTGCTTTAATTGCTAATAATAAATACATTCTGGTAATGATGATGAAATGTTTCTGGTAGGACCGCACTGGTTCTCTTCTCAGGTGAGTGGTACAGAGCACAACATGTGATTGTGCTGTGATCAGACGGATTCGTTTCACAGCATGTTAAATATTGGTAATAATATTAGCAGAAGTGCTGAAACTCTGAGTGGGAGGGGATTAGTTAGTCTAGAACTAACACCACACAGAGAGGGAAATGTCACGGGTATATCAGTAAGGAACCAGATAACCAGACCTAATAATACTTAGTAATCATAGAATTAACCAAAGAAATCTTATTTTAATACCTTGCTTGAAAGCAAATAATCATCGAGCTAACAGTCAAAATGCTGTGAGTTACTTCAGCACTGGCAAACACTTGTTTTAGGTGTAAACATGTAAAAATAAAAGCCAACGCAATTAGACATGTAAATATACTAATATTGAAGCTACATTCTCTGAAAACAAGCATACATGCAGTAAAATATGTGGTGCAGCCTCTCAGGGGAGTTTAAGGATTGGTTTGATAGTTATTCTAGAAAACATGACCAATGTGTTTGTTAAGAATGTGAATCTTTCTACCTGTGTCATACGTCTTACAATGAAATCATAATCAGATGTGGATTTTGATACAGTGATCCTAAAATAAAATCAGGCTCTCTCTGGTTCTCTCTGTTTGAGACTTCATCACCAGTGCAACATGACAGAGAACGCACACAGCAGGGGCTCTGGATACACGGCCTTCTTCACCAAATGCTTACAAACATCCTTGTCAGTTTTACAAACACTTTTCAATTACAAGCCTGCAATTGTTATATGTACAAGAGAAATGGCAGAGATTTAGATCTGTTTTCAACATGAGAAAGTGTGAGGGTTCGGTCAGGACCAGTAACTGAACTGGGTAAATAAATGTATAATGGTATGAAACCATTCAAACCACACAGAGCCTCTTAATTAGGAGCCTCTTTAATGATTTAAATGCAGTTATTATTTGTGCATGTGTAAAACAACTTTGTAACAGCTCATAATGCTTATAAGATATTATCAAAGGAACCACTGCGGCAACCTAAAACACTTTATTCTGTGTTCTGTTTACACAGCAGAAATGTCACCTGCTACAGTAGCATCACATTAGTAGAAATAAACCATTAGTAGTATTTCGCAGGGCTGTAGCTGTACGTTCAGCGCTAATTTGAATATTGGGGGGGGGAATGGGGGCATGACCATAGTTACGATCTTTACTTTGCGACTGAGGTAGGAAAATATAACTTCACGAAAGTTCAGTAATAACCTTTTCAAATCAAAGAATAAATCCTGCGCAAACCCTGTTATGTACTTCTGTATTAATATTACAGTGAAGGCCATTGCATCTGAATTTACACAGGGCTTTGCATAGCTGATTATTTTAATTAAATTACACATATGCTCATTTATTTATATAAAGTACCGCATAGCAGAAAATTGCATGATTTAACGTGCTCACTGCGGCGCACAATGAACGTCTGTTTACTTTGGTGCGCACTCGCCGTGTTTCCATTAATGACATCATCGTGATGCCTGCAGATACAGCGAGATCAGAATGAAACAACGAAACCGACTCTATTCAGTTAAACAGACCAGAAAGCCTTTAGAAACAGAAATCTCTTCCAGTCATAAAAGCACTCAAGCTGTACAGCTGAGGTCACTGACAAATGAAGAACATATGAAAGCAGGTCATACACAAATTCACATACATCCATTAATAAGAACTGATTTTATTCATTATCACTGTCACACGTATAAACAAAAGAATTATTGCCACGACATTGCACACGTCGGATTGCAGGAAATGAGATGCTATCACAGTTCTGTGAAGTTAAACAAGGTGACAGTATCATTTAGTTTTTTTGCAGACTAAAAGATGGCAGCACTTATCAGACTAGATGTGTTTTGATGTAACATGTAAAAGCAGCATTCTCTGCATGTGAAAGAGCATTATCACACTGCTAGATGGTTGCTATGTTGTTTTAGGTGGTTGTTAGGGCGTTGCTAGGGTGTACAGGGTGGTCATTAGACTGTTGCTAAAATGTTCTTTGTGGTTGTTGTGTTGTTATACCATGCAGCTGCTAACATGTTAGTGTAAGTGGTTGTCAGTGCGTTGCTAGGATGTTTCTAGGGTGTTTCTAGGCTATTGTTGTCTGGCAACAGTACCAACAGTACCTCGTTAATGATATTTAACAGCATTCTCTTGTGAAGCTTCTTTGTGTTGTTTACTGACCGCTGCAATGTGTCCTGTCCGTCCAGCCACAGGGAGAGGGAAAAATGGCCATCCCTCCCTCTCTTTCTCTCTCTCTCTCTCTCCCCCTCTCTCACCAAAACCAATGAAGCGTTACACAACCATTTCCAGGCTCTCTGTTCCTCTGTCAGAACCAGCATCTGAAGGTGTCCCCTCTCCCTCCCCTTACCCTGAACCGAACCAGACCAGTCTGGATAATGAATTATGTAATGGCTGCTTTTGTAATCTTTGCCTCTTCTGCCTCCCGGCCTGGAGGAGAGAGAGAGAGAGAATTACAGGCAGTGAATGTGTTGCATTAGGGATAACAATCACAATAAGGGCTCCACAAAGCTGTTAAATAAAACGCATTAACCTCAGAGACACTGGATGGTTTTATTGGGATTCCTGCAAAAGGTGTCACCTTGGAATCTCTCTCTTTCCTGCTCTCTCTCTTGCTCTGTGTGTGTGTGTGTGTGTGTGTGTGTGTCTTTGTTTAGTTTACATGTCATTTAATTAGAAAAAGCCTCAAGGTCAGCTTTTCTTGTGTAGCCCGACATTTGACGTGGAATGAAGTCTGGTCCACATTACAGCTGGTTTAACAGACTTTTTTTAAAAGACATGTCAAGTGACCAGCCACAGTTAGTTTTGTTTTATTGCACCGTGTTTGTTTGTCTTGAATAGAATATATCACAATAAAGGGTGGCATGAAACACATGAATTGCGAGCAGCACCACATCTCAGTGTTTGTACAGAAAACACACAATATAAATAAATGTCATCAGAATTTCTTTGTATTTAATAAGTTCTGATTGTTACACAGACACTCGCTTTCTCTCTCAGTGTGAATAATATTTGCCAGACACGTATTTTGCTTCCAGTGTGAATAGGAATGAATTGTTTCCATTTAAAATCTAGTTTGTGATGAATATTCCCTCACTGTGTGAACAGGCCTTTTTAGTGAGCCATACGCCTGCCTGAATGTTTTGTATTTTTATTCAGATACAAAAAACAAAGTGATACAGTGGTATTGCACTGGGGAATATGACACTTTATACTGTGCAGATTTTCAAATACTCTGTTGTAATGTTTCATAATATTGCGTTTACTGTAGTAAATCTTGTGGTTTGAGGTTAAGTGCTACATAATGCGAAAGTTTATTTGCACAGATTTTTTAATCTTTTCATTTGTTACAAAAATTTCGGTTTGCATCACAGCTGCAATTAATTTAATTTTGCCTGCTGGGACATTTTTTACTTCACATAAAAGCAGCACATATACCAGCGGTTTACTGTATGGATTTCAAAAGTGCCACACAGAGATTGTTTTAATATATTTACATTAGTTACTTCAGCCGTAAATAGAATATTAGCAGCTAAAGTGTTAATTATTAATTTGTGTGTACAGCAGACTGGCTGTGATTGACAGGTGATGTGATGAGCAGCTGATGACTCTAAAATCATGCCATTGTTGCCCTCTCGTTTTTATTAAATTTCTATGTTATACATTATTTGAATATTTAGGTTTCTTGAACTGTTTTGGTTTATTATTGGGGAGGGAAAAATAACATTAAGTCTTAATAATTCTAAATGATCAAGTACAAAATTCAGAAACCGTCGGACCGGAATAAATTACGTATACTGGGGGAAAGTATTGCAGCTCATGGGGGTATTTAAATAGCAGTTATTAAGAATTCATAAAGATTGTAGCTCTTTATTGTATTATTGATGTTGTTTTGTTGTAAATAGATGTTTGGTGTGAAGTTACGCTTGATTAGTGTTGTCTTGGTGAACTTGGACCCTGTTAAACGTGTTTTTCTCTTCACATTAATGTAGGTGCTGATGATTAATGCAGTTTATGTGCTGTTTTATAGACAATTAAGCTTCAGTAACTGGCCTAACACCAGTCATGTGCTTCTTTCTGTTCCCGTCTCTGCTGTATTTCTCTAATTCTATAAATGCTACAATAACAGTCAGTAAAAGCTGTTAAAATCATGACATAACGCAATCAAATCCATCCATCTTACTTAATTTTAAGTTAATGTGAGATTTAAACATGAGGCTCATCACCTTCAGTCCAAGTTCCTTATTTCTTGACCATGAGATCACATCAGTTCTTAGTTTCAAAAGTGTCACTTTTGTCACAATGAAAATTGACCAGTTTAAAATTGACTAACTGCTGCTGGGTGGCAGAACAGATGGTTTAGGGGGGTTAACTGATTCCACAAGTGCACACACAGATGCAAAACAAAAACACATGTTACAGGTCTACTGATCAATCATCATTCAGGAGATGATGTAAGCAGATATATGGGGACAGCAGCCGTGCATCGAGGTGTCAGATCAACTCATCATCAGCACTGGCAGATCCATCATTTCTGCCATCCATAGAAAGAGCTTAAGTCATCCAATTTCCTCAGCAGAAAACAGCTTACAGGTATCAGGTGGAAAGATCTTCAGAAGACTGTCAAAATAAGCTCTGAGGCGTGTCACTTCACAGACACTAACACACTCTCACACAGAGATGAGACGCTGTTGCTCTCCATCAGTGTAAGTCAATGAAGACACGATTTTCTGTTTCTCTTCTCATCGGCCGCTCTGCATGTGATGTGACTGTTTCTGCTGCAAAGTTCAACGTTTCATTCAAATATTTAGCTGACCTTCCTGATTAAAACCTGTGGGAATTTTAAACCTTGGTGGAAAATGACGCACCAGTGTCCATCTGCATGAATTGTTACTACACTGAGTACAATGACAGATACTGAAGCGTCAGAGGGGAGCATCAGTTATCAGATATCAACAGTGACTGTTAAACATGAAAGAATTGACTATCTTTCTGTGCATGATAATATTGTATCTTTACAGTGTAATGGTTAGGTGTGTTGTTAATCATAGGTTTAGGGTTAGTTCACTAAAATCTTTCTCATAATTTAAAAATCTGAATCATCTGAATGCATGTGCCTAAATGTTTAAAGTGAGTTTTGTAGTCTAAAATGTAATTGTGCCGACATATTAATCGCTTTTACAAAGCTAAAATTGTATTTAAAATATTGAAATATTTTTTTAAATGGATGATTTGGACTCAATAATAAAACACTGCAGCCAATGAAAGCCCGGCATTGATGTGTCTCGCTCGATACTGTAAAAAGCATCTCTGGTCATAAAGTGTCATTATATAAGTGCATCATTTTTTGGTTATTTTAAACAAATATCTGTTTATCTAATGTATTTACACTCTGCCTCCATAAAAACTTCAAACAATAGATAATAAACTGGAAAATTAACAGGAATGTGTCTTTCTCTTCCACTTATGATCCGATCGGTCAAAACGTGTTTTAATATCAGGTGGTTATCTTCCCCTGTTCACTAGCTGGTTAAAGGTTATTGATCATGTATGAAGGCCATTGAACAAGATCTCCTCTGGGCTGCTACTTGTTCAGATTTCCTCTGATTAAGTTTGATTTTCTTGAAGGTATTCACCAGAACCTCTGACAGCGACGGTTTGCAATTTCTGCACAGCTTGTGGTTCATTCTGTGCGTCTGAATGGGAAGCGAGCTGCGTTTTCAGCACTGCGCTATTCAGTACTGTGTCAATAAACGCTGCAGATATTGACTCGCTTTTCATAGACAGACTGCAGTCAAGAGTGAGAATCAATGATCGCTAATCCCTCTTTTATAACCTCATTCTCAGAATTAATGTGCGATTGATCAGTGCACTGCGGCCCCTGTCAGAAAACACCAGAGAATACAAACTCCTACAGCATCAGAGAGAATGTGTGACCTTTTTACTCCATTAATAGATCTTTATTCACACCTACAGTTGTGTTACATATCTTTGCCAAAGCAGCCATTTGTTCACCTGTATTCATGCTGTACAGTTTTCAGTGTTACTATTGCCTAGATTACACAAACCTGAACAGATGCTGATCTGAACTTCAGCACATGTGTAATACAAGCGATACCTCAGACCATGTGGGTTGGTGAGGAGAGGTGTAAAGAAATGCCATTGGCTTACATTGAAGGATGGGGTGGGCTATGACTTGGGCCCGTAGGCAAACACCCTAGCAACCACATAGCAATATGTTAAAATATACTCCAGAGACCTTAGCAACCGGGTAGCAGTGCCCTGATTCTGTGCACCCACGATACTCTAGCATCAAGGTGGCAAGTTTTGCTGGGGCAAGCAGTCACATTTTCTTCAAAAAATCTATTCAGTGAATAACTGATCATTAATAATTAAGCTTTTCCTTTACGGGCGTTAACCCACTAGTTTGATCAATTCTTTATTGATTATTATTGTGATTAATGTAATTGGCACTGTAAACTGAACTGAAAGTGTCAGCAGGTCATTAAGAACTGACGACTTTGATGTGTAATGTCATTAGTATGCAGCTATGAGATCAGATACGTGTGTATCTCCTGTTTTCTTCTTCCTCTGATTAGTATCGGCCTCCAGCGATGCTCTCTGTTCTGCTGACATGAAGAACCCTTTTTACAATTCAAAACCTTCACACGCAACACTGTAAAAAAGATTTCATCATTATATTCCTGCAAAATGTTTGTGCCAGTTTGACATGTCACAATTTCTGGTGTGATTTTTAACTTGATTTTAGGAATTTTATAAACATGATTTTCTCAATTTAGGCACCAAGTTAATTGTGTACAGTTACAGCAAGTGTAATTAGCACGTTATATTGTGAAATCTTCCCAGCATGCACTGCTCTAGGTGATAAGCTACAGCGCTGATAAGTTGGACCACCCTGGAAAACATGATGATGTTTTGATTTGTCATGACACAATCCTGTCGTCAGATGATAGCAGCACATCTGGAATCTACGGTTAAATGAGATGAATAATGAAACATCACATGACCATGAGAGACATCACTCAGGCCACTTTTGAGAATTACCCTGAGAGCACGAGCGCTAGTCATCTGGATTCCTCACAGCTATAATGTGAGTCATCATTCATGCGTTCCACTTCATCTTCCCGCGGCAGCTCTCCGTTATGAGGCCTTATCGGTGAGAGCGTTATTTCAGCATCATCATCATCACCGTCATTTCCATGTGAATGAAGCACGATAGTTTATTCCAGTAATGTTGGAGGAGAGCATTTATCACGTCGCGGCTGATGAGGCGTCGCCGTGACGAGTCGTCGCCGTGACGAGTCGGTGCGATTAATCATTTATTTCCTGTGGTGTGTAGAGGTAGATAAGAGCGAAGGGTGTGCGGCTGTGACATTTGTGTCTTTGAGAGCACACTGAGGTGTTAAAGCTGCTGAGAGGCAGGATAAGAGGAGCAAGAGGCTTGTGTTTTTCAAAGCCGAGCTCCACGCTTACAGAATACAGAGGAACCCTGTAGAGACAAGAACATTTACCAATCCGCTCTGGTAATTACAGTGTTTAATGGCCTAATGAATCTTTCAGTTGTGGGGTTACAAAGTTTCACAGATGGTTTTTACAGCTCCAGGGTCAGTGGTGTGGAGATGAAGTGTGTAAAGTGTGCAAACCTACAAAGTGGAAAGGTGAAGTGTGTCATTTCCACACTGCTAGAGGCACCAAACAGAATTACAGTTTTTAGTGGCTGATGTAATAACATTGGTTCAACCAATGACGTGACCTCTTAGTCCTGCCAATGAACGATGGATGAGGTGTGTAAAACGTTCCATTCTTGTATTGCTGTTCTCGTTTAAAGGAACACTTGACCTAAAAATCCAAACCCAGTAATTTACTCACCCTCATTGTTCCATCATTTTCCTCATAGGGCAGAATGTTTAGAACTGATAGCCTTAGACTGTATGCCTACAGTATAGTGAAGCTGTGTTTACAGGTCTGTTCAACAAATCTGGAAAGTTTGTGTCAATATCAAATATTTAATTCTATTCAGAATTTTGTTTCAGGAACTAAGTAGCAAGTTTTTTTTCTATAATCAATTTAATGTTTTCCCACAGGTACACACAAAAACTATTATTCATTCTTTAATATGACCAGCACACATCTATTAGAGGACCGTTCTATGGTGTGGAGCAGATGTGTGCCAAGCAATGTTAGTCAATGTAAACTAACACTAATGTAATGTGGAGATGATAGCAACACTTGTCTCTATTAGTGTACAGTGTCGCTCACAGAGCGCTTGAGGGTGTTGTGGGGACGTTCGCAGTAATTCCCACATTCCCTTCCCTCAGGAATCACGACATCCTAGACTGACTCGCACACACACGCAAATTCAGGCATCAGAGATGAGACTGAGCTGCGTTTGACTGTCTCTCTGCAGTCACCTTGAGTTTGTGGAGGACGTCCTTTCAGTTAAAGCTTCAGAAAGGTCCCGACAGGCCATGTTCTCTCATCAAAGCAGCAGCTGTAGTTTTATATCACTGTGTTCTTCAAAGCTGTGTTTCCTCAGTCAGAAATAAAGAAGAAACGATGAGTGATCATAGCCAGAGGTCTGTTTGTGTTGCAGGAACCTGCGCAGGAACCGCATGCACGACTCTAATGTTCCGATAACAGGAGTTTGGGCTCCGAGGGCACTGACACACTGATGGTGAACAGTTTCTTGTACGTCTGACCGCTGTTCACCTGTATAAAGACTGAATCTCAATGAAGAGCGGCTGAAGGAGTCTTCATGGAACAGACTGAAAGTGTCATGGCATGATATGACTGACTAATGCTGCATACTGACATGAATACATGAATTTTAAAAGCCTCTTAACGGGTATGACCAACCCACTTATCTGAGACCAGTGTTATGGTTGGTATTTTAACAGCTGCTGATGAGTGCATGTTTTAAAATGTGGTCTGGACTGCAGATTTAATGTCAATGAAGATCTCAGTCGCATTCTGAGCATGAATCGCCAACACAGCGTGTGTTTTTAGATCTGTGCTTTTAGATCTTATTTTACATTTGCTTTGAGATATAAATGTGCAAAAAATGGTTTTACATGAGCTCCTATTTACCCAATATCTTTAGTCTCAAAACTTGCTGACCCCTGCTGAAAACCAGCTCAAGCTGGTTTGCTGGTCTAAACTGGTTTAAGTTAGTGCAGCTGATCTCCCAGGCTGGTCAAGCTGGTTTTGTGCAGACAGAATGCTTTTTTTCTTAAATTAAATTGTTATTTAAGTTATGTGCAGCCAGATTTTGTGCAGTTTTTCTAGCAGAGCCACTTCAGTTTTCATGGTAATGACACAAACCTGCAGGTTCACTATTGTGTGACACTTCAGGAGTGGATTTCTCTCCACTGATGTTCCTCATGAGAGCATTAAACCAAATCTCAGAAAGCATTTGTCGTAATAGTGTAAATAATAGAGGAGGTCGGCATATGCAGTGTTTGCTGCTGCCGTCACTTTGGGTTCCACAGCTAGTCAAGGGAAATGGACCAGATGAAAAATGAGAATGTGTTGATGTTGTCGTCTGTAGCATTAAACAGAACAGATTTCTCACATCAGCACCTGAGGCAACAACCTGTCGCTCAATGAGAGCACAAAAGAAAGATCATCTCAAATGTGATCGGACTGTTTTTAAACAAAAGTCTGATTTTATACAACCATCAACGGTGGTTTAGATCAGACTCAGAATTGTTTTTTCTTGTTAAGTCTACAAAAACGAAACAGATTTAAACGAACAGGCCATAAAATCTGTTACAGAAATTTTGTGTTTTCCTGTGTGTTCCATGTTTTATTTATTGCACTGGTTCTGTGTAATATAATGCACAGGGTGTTTTATTGTTCAACATGACTGTATTCAGATCTATAGATTTATGATCTATATACTGACAGCAACAGACATCACAACAGCCAGCAGATCACTGTGATGCCATCCAGCAGATCACTGTGATGTCATCCAGCAGATCACTGTGATGTCATCCAGCAGATCACTGTGATGCCATCCAGCAGATCACTGTGATGTCATCCAGCAGATCACTGTGATGCCATCCAGCAGATCACTGTGATGTCAGCCAGCACATCACTGTGATGTCAGCCAGCACATCACTGTGATGTCAGCCAGCACATCACTGTGATGTCATCCCACATCTGAGTTTTGCCCTTGGTTAACTTGAGTGTGAATTTGAGTTCTGAATTCTGAAACCGTCTCACTGTCTGGATTATGACCTGGAAATGAAGCTGTCAGTAATGTGACAGTCACTGTAGAAATCTCTCCTTTAATTCATTTGAAAATCCTTTAATACAGAATTAGCTTGATGGTGTGTGTGTGTGTGTGTGTGTGTGTGTGTGTGTGTGTGTGTGTGTGTGTGCACTAAGCTTGACTGACCAGCAAAGTCAGCCGTAACCTTCAAAGAAGTGCTCAATATTGTGTCTGAAAGTGTCTATTACAAATAAAACACATACAAATGAATACATCACTGAGGAACAACACAATGTGTGGAGGAAGATGAGCAGCGAGAGAGCTGCGGCTAATTTCACGGCCCTGTATTTTCCTGTCATGCCGGGCTAATTTCCATCATCTTCTGCCGTCATGTTGAAATGCTGCAAGGATCTGGTGGTGTTTCTCAGAGAACCGGGCCTGACATCAGCAGGAGAGCTTCTTAATTCCGATCATCTCCGTTTAAAACAGCCGGCATTTAAACACACGGCCAGCAGGAAGACAGGCCAGCTGGCCCCCCACGCTTGGCTTGCTCCTGACTGACGTTTCAGCATGAGTTTAATAGTGCAGTGGAGAGCAAACACATATTCATACCAGTCCAAACTTTTCAGAATTAATGAACACCTCACTGTGCTTTTTCTATTAATGGAATGAGCTTCGGCCAATACCATTGTGTTCTGGCACTATTTGTACAGCCAAAATGCATCTTTGATTAGAAAATACATATTTCATTAGTAAAACCAGAGACTTGACTGATTGGACCTTAATGAGTTTGGATTTTTTCCACGCTTTTTTGGCTGATCTTAAGACAAACACAAGCATTTTAAAGACCACTGAAGAGCCTTGAAATTCACAGCTTTTGATTTAGAGCAGGTGATTGGTCGGAGAAATCTCATGCAGCACTGAATGATGTCATAAAAATGGTTGATCTGTATTGGTGGAAATGAAAACAGTGCGTTGTAATGTTTAATTTTGTCTACATGTGAATTTTGACAATGTTTTGGAGCATGCTAGTTTATATATATACTAAGGTTCAAAATATTATACAATTCCACAATGAATATGACAGACTAGGAACATCATACATGACAATACAAATGATCTGCAGTTCCAAATAGGCTTCTTGAAACATTCATTAAGTTACAATAAAAGGTACAAACAACACAAGTCAGTGTAATGTACCTTTACACATTTGGCAGAAACGTTTATCCAAAAAAGTGAGATTGAACCCACAACCTTTTGCGCTGCTAATGCAGAGCTCTACCAGTTGAGCTACAGGAACACAGTGTAAATAAACCCATTTCAAGCATTTGAACAATCAAGAGATGGAATGTACCTAATACACTAATAACTCACCTGGCAGTCAGATTGCAAATCCAAGTGCTGCAGAAACAGGTTCCCTTGTTTACCTCATTACAGTAGTCTACAATACAGAGTGAAAACTAGAACAACTAAGCAGAGAAAGTAAGAAAGTTTGTGTCTGCCTGCAGTTTGGTTAAGACTCTGTAATGTAACCCACATGAGTCCAGCACTGCCTCTCCATCACCTGTCAGATAGAGTTACAGTATGTTCTAGAACAGATCTGTCTGGCTGCTCCTGAGTTTGTCTATAAGTCCGGGTGGGCACTAAGAACAATGTTTATGAAATCAGCTTCTTTTTCAAGCACCAGGCAGCCTTAGAGTGGCATTCTCAGGCAACATGGCTATCTGTATGTATAAAGTTTTAAAAAACTTTTTCTGGTAATTTGTGATAGCAGACTAGTCAGCACCAGTTATGGCAAATAGCGCAAAATAAAAGGCAAAAATACAGCAAAACTGACAGTAAGGTGTGGTGATAGCTTTCAGGCATGTACATAAACAAATGTTGGAGAAACATCTGTTCTTCTAAGTGATGTTGGGTAGTTGACATGGTAACCAGATAAAATATAGAAAAGTCAAGCAGGGCAGTCGAAGTATAGGCAGAGTACTTTAAATATTCAATGTATAACTATATTAAACATAAGTCTGCATGTTCAATGAACACTAATCCAGGAGTGTAACTATGGAAACAGGCTTCTTCTCGCTAATTACTACATCTATTGTAGTTATGATTTCTGTATTGTGCTAAACTAATTGTGCTTGGAATGAATAGTCATGCTCCAGCTGTAGCTCCACAGAGGTTGTGCAGTGTGAGAGATTCTTTTCTCTCTTCAAAATGAATGTAATTATTGCTGCGCTAGACGTTGTTTTCTTACAAACGCTGCACATACACACAAGAATAGCTTTGATGGCATTCTAGTGCAGTGAGTTACCAACAAGGTAGACTTCAAAGTGAACTGCTAGAAACCTGTGCACCCTGACAACCTTGAAAATCATCAGCCAATCAGTTCGCAGATTGCTGTTTTGAGAAAGCCGTTGCCATTTTTGTGTGCATAAGCACCCGGCGGTCGGTGGGCGGTCCGTGTCCGTGCTGTTTGAGATTACAGGATGCTCCAGCACAGTAAATGACGTTTATGCAAGAAACCTCAAGGTCACAATGTCCATCTGAGCTAAAAGCTGTGCGCTAATACAAACACACGGACCACACGCAGTTTCTTTGGCACCAGTGATACACATGTTTATTTGAGTGTGATCAGCCTTCAAGTGTTTGAGGCAAAAGCTTGTGGATGTTTTCTGAGAGGGTTTTAATTAGCCGTCTCACTGCATCCAAATGAACACTCGTGACGAAGCAATTCTGAGTCAATTAGGAAATGAGTAATTTCTGTCTGTGAGGAGTGAGCATTCATC
>JAZGTJ010001718.1:0-47644 GCA_036877575.1 Botia almorhae | reverse complement strand
CCCCCGTGCTCTCTCTGAGTATTAACTCAGGTCCTGCCCACGGTATTATGGTATCAGAGTGTTCTGCATATGACTGGAGTAATAGCATTAGCACATTAGCACTAGTTATTAGCAAATGTAGGAGACCGTTAAATAGATGACAGATAAAGAGGGAGAAGTCAAATGGTAAAACTAATGAGGGACAGAAAAAGAACAGCAGCAGTCCCAAAAAACTAATAAAAGGATAAAATAAGTGTAAAAGTACTGTCCATGTTTCTCAGAATCTCCCGTCATTCTATGTAAATCAGCATTAAACAACCTCAAGCCCCTCCGTCCTTCATGTTGACTGTTAACCTTCATAACTAAAGTATCTTTTGGTAAATGGTGTATTTCGTCTGTGATATGTTTTGATGAGTAATATATCTGTGATTAGTTCACCAATATGACAGAAAACAAAAACTAAATCAAGTGTACGATGACCTTCTGTCTGTGTTTGGCCCAAAGTGGAGCACAGAAATCTTAAAATCTGTAAATAGAGCCTGTAATTAATATGAAAATAACAACACAACATGCAGGAGCATCAGTGTTTCTTGAGCTGATTTGAAGCAGTGCAGGAGCATCTAATGATGTAAACTCTCAGTGTGAAGAGTTTAAATGTGTCCTGCCTTGCTTCTAGCCCGGCTGGAGGTCAGTGTAATTGTTTGTGATTCTGATCCTACACCTGCCTGTCTCTCTCACACCAGACAGCTTATTGTCATGATGATGGCCATGACAACCCTTAACTCCCCCTCCCTAACCCCCACTCTCTCTCTCTCTCTTCAGATTGTCTCATCACTCTGAAGGGAGCTCGTCTCTCACGCAGATACCTGATGGCCGACAGGACTCAGCTTCATGTGGGTCTGATAATCAACGTTCTGTCAGGGCTGTCAATATCCAGCAGACGAGAAGGGGAACAGGGCCAACACATATATACATACAGACGCACACACACACACACACACACACACACAAATACAAATACATGCACATGCATGTGGATACATGCTCATAGACTCTCAATCACAAGCTAAAGAACCCATACAGTGACATATTGTCATATATCCACTATCATTACATTATACCACACACACATTCGTGCAGTCACACACATACACCTGCCGTAAATCAGCTGTGGCTGTCAGGCCGTGCTCTTAGTAAAGGATAGATTAGACACTGTGCCTGGATCTCTCTTGATAAACGCTGCAGGCTTTATTAATTAGAGCTAATCGTGATGAATGCTGGGCCTGTCTGCTCCTCACACTGACAGCAGACAGGGTTTGTGTGGCCTCAGTGACGAAAAGAACGACAAAGCTTTAAACAGGAAGCTGACCCATGTCGCCACACCTGTCTTCCACTCACACTGAGATATCATCAGAGCACGTCACTCATTAGCTGTAGTCAGTGGTGATGAGAAGACAGATTTCACACCACATGCAGGGGAAAACTAAGGTATCTATTTTTTAGTAGTGTTTACTGTTCTTCTTTGTCATCTTCTTACATTTTATGTACAAGTTTATGTATGACAATGAGGCCACCCAGTAAACAGAGAACATTCTTAGAACGTTGGCTAACATTCCTTATACATTCTCTCAAAGTTATCAAAACGTTTTTGCCATAACATTAGTAGGATGTTTTTCTAACATTATAAGTCATATATCAAAACATTATTCTTAAGTAGTTAGTGGAACGTTTTATAAACATAACAGAATTAAAAAATGTTTGAATAATGATCATATAACCAAGCAATAATGTTAATGCAATGTATAAAAACTGACCGTTGTGAGCATTTTTGTTACTTAATGGAAACATTACGGAAACATTCTTACAACCTAAAATTGTTTTGTGGGTAGTTGTCATGCTTTATACTCTTAAACGCCTTTTCTCATAGTTCATAGAATACATGTTGACCTTTTGTGACATCATGCCCAAATAGCAGGACATGTTGTCACAGCCTGTTATAGACTTTATAGTAGTACAATTAAGAGTAAAATAATTGTGAAACACAACAATTCAGGTAATAGCAAAATAATTGTTTCCTGACTTTATAAATATTGTACATAATTTATAGATTGATGTAACCATTGTAGATTCGTAGAAATTGTTAAATAACTGAAAAACATGTAATGAAAAATATCTGCTTCCTCTTTTTATTATATATTTCACATTTTTGGAGTCTTGTTCACCTATAAACAACCATTACCTAATTCTTCCTGTTTCTCTTTCTTTCTTTTCATAGAGTTGCTCTCACTGTTTTTCTCTCACTGTTATTATGCACTGCATATTAGTGTGTGTGTGTGTGTGTGTATGAAGCCTGGCCTGTTCAATCACTGACCCCTGAATCAGTTAAGGAAACAGTTTGACATCGACTGTAATGAGAATAAATGAAATGATTGGGCCTCATCAAGCAACAAACACATGCTTCTTTCTTTATCACCCTCCTTTGTTTCCATAACACACCCAGCAGCAACAATGAAAAATTAGACCTAATTAGTTGCACAGTACAGGGGAACCTTTGTTGAGGACTTTATATGAAACGCTATCCTGTAAGAATTACATATTTATGTAAATTCCCCTACAAATAACAGCAGAACTAATGGGCTATCAGGTAGACTTTACAACATCAGCAGGACGCTGCCACGTGACAGGTGACCTGAATCCTCCATGATATAATGAGAGTTTTCATCACCTGTTTTCTCTATTGCTCACTCTTGAGTGATAATACTTTCAAACAGTTGTGTTAGCTGAGAGGAACCTCACATCAGTTGAGTACGTCCTCCTTAATGATTGCTTCCTGTTAAGTGCTGTGCAGAGTCACATTTTCTGATCGCATCAGCAGGTCGCGTCAAACATGGGACAGACACCATGTCCCTGAGAAATGATTACAGACCTTTATCACAGTCCATGTGCTGTTCCATCCAGCACAGATTCATAGTCAGTAGTTTTGATGACCCAGCTTTCAAGGAATGTTCTTAGAATGTTGGCTAATGTTCGCTAGAAGTTCTTTCAAAAGTTATGGAAAATGTTCCGGTAGTAACATTAGTAGAATTGTTTTTCTAACGCTTATATACACCAACACTGTTATTCTTAAGTAGTTAGGGAAACATTTTAAAAATGTTACATGCATAATGTTCCCATAACCAAGCAATAACGTTCATGCAACATCTATAAAACATCTCATTACTTCACATTGCAGCTTGATGTGACAAATGAAAAGAAAGGACTAATCTGACAGGATGGAATCATTAATGTTTAGTCAAATACACAAACGTGACACAACCGATAGATAGTCAACAGATTATCCAAATTAAATAGACAGCACACTTATGGAAGACTACTATGCAGAAACAATGCTTTCTTTCTTGCCCCTCTTTCTCTTTGTTGTGTGCAATGGGCATTCTTCAAAGCACTTCCCCACTTAACAAACCCTGCTGACGGTTTGTTTTTACTTTCTCTCTGCCTATCTCTCTCCTCTCGTTCTCTTTCTGTCTCAGTGTTAATTAAAGCAGGAGCATGCGTGTGACTCCACTTCAGATTGGGAGTGCAGCGGGCTAATTAACCTCGCCTGTCCCTCCGCGCAACTTAGCCCCACAACCACCATTATGGCTTTAATATGCCAAATTAGAAACTGATTTTGAACTGCATCTGCCCTGAAGAGAAATATTGATCCTTGCTCTCTCTTTCTCCCTCTCTCTTTCTTCCTCTCTCTCTTTTTCCTCCTTTTGCCCACTAGCCATTTGGTCATGTGGTTCAGTTCTATTGCCTAAATTAGTTATCCGATTGGTCCCTTTGATTAATGATGGGGCCCTTTGCTTCATTACACATGACAACACAGAATAATCAGAACACACCAACACACACACACACAAACACACTCTCACAAACTGCTTCTGTTTTGTCGACCTCACCCTGAAGTGCATTTATAGAATTATTTAGCATATAGTTGGCCATAATTTATTTGTACGACACATTTCTCGATCAGGAGCCATTGTAGAGTGTCATATATAGATAGGAAAACAAGGTAAACTAGATGTGCAAATCAATGAGCAGAACTCCAGGGAATTTTAGTTGTATAATGAGGATGCAAGATTTGACCCTGCCTGCATTCCAACCTGTCAATGTATGCCAGTGGAAAAGTGATATTGCATTTTTGGCCAGAGAATAACTTCAGCATACTCACTCATAAGCTGCTCTTTTCATTGTATGTTCTTTCTCTCTCTCTCTCTCTCTCTGTCTCAATGGATTTGACTGTATCACTCAGCATGGATCTCGTTTGTTTATTCTTTTATGATATGTCTCTTTGCATGGATCTGGCCTCTTTCTCCTTATGGGAAAAGCTCCTTTGTAGTTGGAATGAATGATGAATTCATTTATTTATGTTGATTGTGCGTGTGTTGATGAAATGATCAATGTGATTCAAAACAATAACAGCAAAAAGAATAAAGTGGGCATCTATGCAGGTTGAATGACTGTTACAGTTAATTAAGCAGAATTTAATTTAATTTGCTTGTATTGATCATTGAGATCTCCATTATTGCAATGAATACATAGTTTTTGTTTTTTTAAAACGCAAAATTTATATCTAATCTCTCTAAAACATAAGACTCTTATACTGTATGCATCATATAAATTAAAAATAATTAAAGTAACAGCTTTCAGTAATTCAATTTCTTTCAAATACTTTAAAGCATTGTGAAATTCTCAAAGGCATATCGTGCAATTTAACATCTGAGCTCTAATTTGCAGGTACAGTAAACAATTCACTACCTGATAAGGAAGAGTAGAGAGCAGAGTGTTAACTAGCAGCGTCTCTCTGATGCAACTAAACCTCAGGAAGCATTAAGTTATTATTTTCAATAATGTTTACAAGTGTATCCAGGCCTTTGGGAAGGAATGAAAAATGGCAGCCTTGGCCGCATGGAGCAGAGCTGCTGTTCACCTGTGACACTCTGCTCATCCAGCCCCTGAAATCTATCATTAGTTTTGCTTTCTTAAACCTCTGGTGTCTGTCTCTATGAGTGTGTTTGTGTGTATATATGTGTGTGTGTGTATATGTGTGTTTTGCATGGTGAAGTCTGTGTAGACTTATCACCAGCAGTAATTTCAGGTGTACCCTGAGCTGTGGAGGTATTATTGTGGCTTGTGTTTTATTATATTTATTTCCAAGTCATATATATTGAGGAAACTACATACAGTATAGGATCAGTATAGCATCATATCAGTATAGAATCTTATTAAAGTGTATTTCCTTTAATAAGGCTTTTTTAAACTTTATAAACTAGACACAAATTATTTAAACCTTAGAAATCAAACACAATAAACAGACTTGCTGTGTGCTCCACTTACAAACCTGGGGTAATTTTTCACTGCTATTTCAAATACCCAAATCCAATAAGACAGCATCCTACTTATAGCCCCAGTGAAACTCCTTTAGGTCTAGACTAGAGCTTTTTAACTTAAATAAGCCAGGTCTCCCAAAAGAGCCTCTACTCTACATTACATGAGAGAGTTATTAACGTAACTCTCTTCATATATTTATTTAAAGATGCAGATATCTTCACAAGCAACACTGGTCTGTGGAGGAACACTGGTGGTCGAGTTTTAAAAGCGCGCTGTAAAAGTCATAGACATCTGGATCCTTATAATAATTTTGTAAATGTTAACTTTGTTTCCAAACATATTTTTCCAACATATTATATATGTTGCATACATATGAACCCGTTTACCTTTATACAGTATGTGTGTTCACACGGCCCTCTGAACTGCTGGTCAATGCGTAGTTTCAATTAAAAATTTGTAACATTGCAATTTGAGAGACATAGATGTTTTGTCCAAATGATAAGGAGATTGTGGAAAATCTGAGATTAGAGGGTCCAAAAAAAAAGCACGACAACAAAAACAATAAGACACACACAAGAAGAGTCTGGCATAAATTTTAAGGCCCTGAAGGACAGGATGCTGGAGACACGGTGTCTGCACCTAAAAGACGAGTTAATAAAGTAGAAAATGCTTAACCGATGTTAGCTCTCCCAGAGAGTCCAGGTGTGGCTGCTGTGGCATGCTTATGTTCTTCTCATTATTTTCAATGGTGTTGAATATGATATGTTATTTATAAAGCTATTAGCTTTATTAATCTCTTACACACACCATGAAGGATTATGAAAGAGAGAAAAGGAAATTAGATAAAAGATGCACAAGAAATAGGAAATAGTCTGGCTCCTTCTCTTTATGAGAGTTATGAGAGTCTGAACTAGGAAAGGACCACCGTGGAAGTGTTCAGATGCTTCCTGCATGCTGACGTACCTGGCAGAAAAATCCGGAAAACGTCTGTGTGCCAGGAGTCTGGTCTCTCACTCTTGCTTAGCTTTGATGTTGACAAATGGGTGTATTTAGAGTACAGTCTCTAGATTTGCAAAAGATTTACATGCCCTTTGCAACATATAAATGGACCATCCACTGGAAAGAAAAATCATTGGACTAAAGTTGTTGGAGGGTGTGTGTGTGTTTCTGTGTGTGTGCCTCAAGGCCTTGGGCAACCATCAGAACAGGAAAGAATGGAGGCCAACAAAGCAAGTCTGAGAGCAATAACAACCAATCCTGATTATCTATTCAATCATTTGTAACTTATTTCCTGAGAACACTGGAAATGTCAGCATACAGGTCTAAATCATACTCTAATCAACACCAGCATTGCACTGCCCCTCTGTTCTGCTTTCTGTTTTCTTACAGTATGACTTTTCTCTCCCTTATTCTCTCGCTCTCTTTCTTATTTCTTCCCTGTCTCACTTTTTCTTCTTTAAGTTTGATTGGAGAGACAGTTGATTCCGTGGTGTGGCATGCCAGATGTTGCTACGAGCAGATTTCTTAGATTTATAGCCAAACTCTAACGGGCATAATTAGAGCAAACCGCTTAACTGAAAAGGGAGAGGCCACAATGTCTTGCTAGGTTTTTCAAAAAGTCCAGTTCAGTAAATTACACCTCCATCAACCCCCCATGCAAGCCAAGCCATGAATTACAGTGAAATTCTTACTTTACCCATCATGATGGCATGATTCTGTTTTGTGATTCTGAACCAGTCATAACAAATGTTTTCAACTCAATTTTATTTCTCCATCTTTTCTGATTGGATATGCGAGTCATACAAAATCAGAGAACAGCAGGAAGCAATGTGCCGGTCTGTGATCTCATGGATTACACACAGGACAGTAAAACAAGGAAAATGAAGACAGTTAACCTTTTAAATGAGGTCGTAACCCACACTTACTGATGTACAGTTTTCTATGTTTCATTGCAACCAGTGTTGTTTACATTTTGTAACACAGTGCATACAAGGTATATTTTAAAGGCAACATTTTTGTTATGCTGGTTGAAAGTCTTTTTACATCCTTATTTTCTGTACAACAGCTTTAAAACTATATGTATTGTAAGAAGCGTTATACAAATAAACATGCTTTCAAAGCTAGGTTGCTGTTTCTAGTCTCTAAAATTGCCTACCCTGCCTCCAAGAGAAGTCATTTACAAAAAAAATAGAGCATGACTACGGAACAACCATTCTGTTGTTTAAAATGTAACGTAAAATAGCTAGAATCTCTTTATCGTAGCAATGGCCAGAGGCATTATGCTCCTTTGTTGAGGGGCCACCAGTTGCAGATCTGGCTCACTTAGTGCCCTAGGCGAGGTAAAACATGATCAAAGATACAAGGCAATGTTATTATCTATGCTAAAACTTTTTTATAAATGTGAGACTGTTATATATCATTTTATTATTCTCAGGCTGCAGATGAAGCTGTATAGTGCACTTCAGAAGCTGGCTCTATTGACAATTACAGCTCAGGGTATAAATGTGGGGAAAAGATAAAAAGCATTGTGTAATGCATGTGTAGTTTACATGTACATTGTTAGTGAGTTACTTTTATATAGTTAAACATGTTTTGTTTCACACCTTAATTGTTAAGTGTACAGTATATGGGTTTATTTAATGTCAGAACAACACAGTCAGCCTATTTACACTGTTTAAAAAATAAGTTTGGACCAGCTTGAATTCCTTGATGGGCAACACTTGGAACTGTAAACACTATATGATTCTTTTGCACCTATTTTAAATAATAAAAGTGCTCCTGGTAAAAAAATTTATCATTTTGTAATCATAAAAGAAAGCTGAAAGGGTTAGTAAATGATAGGATAAGGGAAAGTATTTTAACAGTTATAAATTGTTTCCTTTTCTCTGTCCTTCCAACATCCCTGACCCGTCCTCTCCATCCTCTGCCCTGCTCCATCTTTCTTTCTGTTCTGTTGTAGAATGTTATTGTGTGAGGGTGTAGCCTGGACGGCCGCTCTGTCTGCAGATGCTAGCGGTGGGTGAGCCGCTAACACGCTAACACCTGTCTGCTGGCCCTCCTGCCAGAACACACTGACAGCTCTGTCTGCTTTGACTAATGATGTGATTGATGGACAAAATAAGAGAAAGCACACACACACAGTCCAAAAAACACTCTCATGTGCAGGCAGTGTGAGTGTGCCCTGTGCCTGATGCAGGATATGGTGTCAGTAAGCCCTCATCATGTGGCAGCTGAAGGTGTATTCTTCTGCACGGCTCATTAGTCAGTAATGGTAGAGTATCCCCCACATACACACACACGCGCCACAAAAAATATGAGGGAAAGAGGGGGTAAAAAAAGAGACAGAGGGGGACAGTGGGGCTGATTCATGATAGTAGATGGAAGGCCACTTTATGGACTCAAAGCCTGTCAGTAGTGGCCTATCGCTGGGTATGCTCCAGTGGCCTCCTCTTCACCTCTGACCGGGGACAATGGTGTTTAGAACAATAATTTCTAACCAGGGGTGCTTGTGGCCCATATAGTATTTATGTAAGAAAAGATTCAGATTTTTTTCACACAAATAACAGAAACTAGGCCTTAAAATATTAGGGCTGTTTAATTAAAACTAATCTATTTAATCTAACTATTTGAAACTTTTTGAAAATAAATTACAAAAAAGATGATGACTACTGCGTATCATTTACTAATAAAAGGAGAATAGTCAAATATTATAACAACAAATGTTTAAGTGATTTCGGCTATATTTAAATGTAAAACGACAAGCGACGGAATGACTTCCTTATTTTTTCTTTCACGCATCCCCCGTCTGGGTAACAAAAAAGAAAGAAGCTAAGGTTTGCACTGAACGTCATTTGGTCGCCAGGCGCTTTACAGATAAAAAACATCGTAAGAGATAATCGTAACGTTGTCTTTGTGTTCTTCTAATGCTATTCATAACAGCCCAATATCGCCCCCCGGCTATCGGTATGTGTTACACATGACATGTCTGTCAACATCGCTTCAACAAGTTCTCTCACGTTTGGACTGAAAATTGTTCGGTCCATGGACGGTTGTTTAGTGAAGCCCGCTGATGAGATGTGTACCGGAGTAAATACAATTGGATACTTTCGTGGTTGGTGATTTCAGGATACAGGTAGGTCTATACTCGCTTTGATTTCGCAGGTTTATATGGCTTAAGACAAACAGTAACATATTATTACTATGACTGGAACATTTTTAGATAAAGAAGTGATCAGTTTCAGAAGTTGAAGTGTTTTACCTTTATTAGAAAAGTACACTGTTTTGTTTGTTTGACAGTACAAAATGAAGTAATTGTCAAAACTGTAAACAAACGGGCGTCATGCAGAGCATACTGCATGCTCCATAAGTAAAGAAAACAATGTATGTATGCACATCTGTGAGAATCATATTTGGTGTGTTTTTTTAAACATGCTATTTATGTTAATGTATTCACTTTTCAAATACAGAAAACATTTTCATTGGAATAGAAAATAAATATAGAAATATATATTCACAATTATGTGCACATAACCAACACAAAATAATGACTTTTTTATACTTGGTCTGTGTTCAAGGTTTCAAATTTCACAAGATAATGCTGGGTTCATTTTTCTAAAGACAGAATGACCTCAGTTTTTTAAAGACTCATCCAATGTAAACATCACAGAGGAGACCAAGATTATTCAAATTATTTGTGCAAGCGCCTTCGTTGTGAGAAGCCATTTTTTTATATGTCAATCTGTAAACCAAATCTGGGCTGCAGCATCTTTGCTTCAAAACATTCTTCTCTTTCCACGTTTGCGCTTGCACCTTTGAGTGATAAACATGTTAGATTGATGTTGTGAGTCCTCACTTTCTGTAAAATCAAAGAAGCATGGCGTGTAGATGACAAGTGATGGGGGGAGGTTGAAGGAGAGGATAGCACAGACGAAGACCAACAACGTTAACATTAAGAGATGCCCAGAGGAGGAAAAAGAAAAGGAAAAATGGAAGAGCAATATTTTGATTAAGGAGTTGTCTCTCAAGAGTCTTTGGCTCACGGTGAAAATGAGATGTTGTTCATTTGAGCTTGAGATTTATGTTCTTGAAAAATGTAGAAGTACAGGCTGAATTATGGCATATTGGCATGCTTTGCTTTCTTAATAGCTGTAATTGCTCTTTTTTTGCAAAGGCCTCGATTCTGTTTCCTTCCAGTACGATGAAGAATACGTCTGCCACGTGTTAAAATATGATTTAACCAAAAAATTCCCTTCAAAACAGCCCCATATTCTTAAAAGAACATAATTTATTCTGACAGAACAAAAATGTGGTAACTTACTGTCGGTAAAGTGGGGCATAATTCTTATCTCCTAGTAATTGGGATTCACTTTAGTTACATCTCGAAGCATAATGCTGTAAATGTAGTAACCATGGTTACATGGGTCCCCATGCTGTTTAATTGTCAATTAACTGAGAACTATATGTTTGCATATAATCTTATGCAAATGTGATTGTCACACAGTTTATGACAAATTGTAGAATGGCTGCATGCGTTATGTTTCAGATATTTCCAAAGTATATAAATAATAGTGTGTCTTTGTGTTGAACTGGGCCAGCAGGTTTGTGTGACTTTGAGAGTGTGTTTGGGCACTAAATTTGTGGATGTGTTAGACAGTAAACATTTGTATATATTACATTTGACAAGCGTAGAGCTGAAGACACAGTTTGTTTGTGTTTTTCTAATGCACTTCATGTGTGTACAGTAGTTTGCGTTTATGTCTGCCTATCTAGAGTTCAGTGGTCTAATTCTCTATAGTACCGTAGGAGCAATGCCTCCTCCCTCAGCAGAGGTTTAAGGGATAAAACAGCACCAAAGTGGCCCGACCAGCCTACTGATCCAGCTCTGACAGCCTGCCCCCCCGGTCTGGTTCTTGCTTCTCTCCCCAAGAGTTTGGTCTAAAAGAGAGTCAACGACCAGCAGTCTGGTCAGGCACGCACACGACTGTCAACCCTTCCACCCTCCGGCTTGCACTGCTGTCAACACTCTCCATCTCCCATTTCTCTCAGGAGAGAACGTCCCCGCCTCTGCCACAAAACAAACAGACTGAGATATCAGAAAACACAATCAGAAAAAAACACCTCAAAGAGACCTGTCACAGTCTATCTATAAAGATGTCAGGAGAAGCTGTTTTGAATGTATACCGCTTGCGTACATCAGACAAAAATCAGAACAAAGGGAAAAGGGTGGAGTTGAAGAAAACAGAGAGAAAGAGTTAGACAGATGGATGAGTGTTTTGGTTTCAACACTATCCTTCTCATCAGAGCCCCATTTCTGTCCCTCTCCACAGGGGACTGGTCTCCTCGTGATGCTCCGCAGAGAGCTGGACGACTGGGACTCTCCTCCCCGCATCAGCGGTCCAATCTGCCTCCCGTACACGTCTCCATTTAGCACGCATCTGGATCGCACCCTGGATCCAGCTCTCATTATGTCACCCCTTATATAATTACCAGCCTGTCTATTGCAAGCGATCATAGAATGTCTGAGGTCACAAAAGATTCATGCGCTTCTTTCAAAGAAGGTTTGATTGTTGTCACTAACTCAGTGTGTGAATGTGAATAGACTATACTGTAATTAGTATTCCTTATACCACAGGCCTGTTAAATGCTTCATTTTGACTGGTTAATAGATATTCTGAGGTGTTGATTAATTTCATATACACGCACGCCTATTGTTTAGTTCCAGACCTTTTGACCGCATTCCAGTTCAATACAAAAAAAGCAATGCTACCCCGTCGCTATTGAGGAGGGTAGTTAAATGAATAACTTTGTTGTTGTTCTTGCCTAACATTGCCAAGAGCTGGAGCAGATTCAGGCAAACACACGCATTTACTGTACTTTTGCTTTCTCCCTCTCTCTCTCTCTCTCTCTCTCTCTCTCTGTCTTTGTCTCAGTCTGTTACTAGTTATAAAGTGACGCTTTTGAACTTGTAACAGGGGCTTGTGTGACACTTTTGAATTAGCATTGATGGCTTAGGCTGCTGACTCAGTGATGTAAGAAGCAGCTCTACGCACAAGAACATTTTATTCATGTAAATGTCTTGAGATGTTTTAACCATGCTATAAGCAAAATAATTGACTCCAGGCTGACAAATTTCTGAAAACGAATGGTGTAATG
The DNA here is from genome assembly GCA_036877575.1 of Botia almorhae. NCBI lineage: Eukaryota > Metazoa > Chordata > Actinopteri > Cypriniformes > Botiidae > Botia > Botia almorhae. The sequence continues at coordinate 35,137 of JAZGTJ010001718.1, read as the reverse complement.
CATTAATATTGTGTTTAAATTTCAGTTAATATATTGAGTTATTTTCAGTAATTCAAAGTTCTGTTGTCAGTTATGCCTTATATATGTATACACATGGTCAGCGTCATTTTACCTTAGTCTAAAAATCTACACCATGCACTAGAATACAGTGCCAGGTGTGACTGTAACAAGTGTTGAGACGTATCGTTCTTTCACAGCATCTTCCAGGACTGCTTTGCATCAGCACTTTAAACGAGATGTCTTTGTGATCAGCAGTAATTCTGATAGCGAGAGAACCACGCTGGCTGTATTTCAATATGCAAAGTCCGTGTCAAACAAGCAAGGATTGAGAGGCTACCAATTACAGCGACAGCATGAGAGAGATGTTTATCAGCTCTCAGACTTAGTTCATCTCCTTGGCCATGGGAGTGCTTTATTGATTGGCTATTGGGTAGCTAATAACATGGGTTATCTACATGCAGCAAGAGACAAGCTGCTCTCTCTAAAGCAGCTGGATGAGCATTTGATATGGTCCTCAGTCCACCTTGGCAGAAGAGGAAGGTTGCAGCAGTCGGGGATGGGGAAGGTTTGGGTGTGTGCAACCAATAACATTTAACGCATCTGGCACTGAATTTTTTTATTTGTGCAAAATATTTGGCCTCAGTTGCATCCTCTAACAGGGAGCGCGATGCTGTTTTCTGGAGGTGTAACCCATTTAACAGGAAACGTTCTCTAAGAGTTCTTTAAAAGTTATCAAAATATTTTCTTTCTGTAACATTAGGAGAACCATTTTTGAATGTTATATTTTAAAAACAATGTTCTTAGGTAGGTGGTAGGTTGTTTTTAAAATCTTACATAATGAATAAAAATGTTTGAATAACTTTTTATAACCAAGCAATAATGTTAATACATTGTCTAAAAACTGGATGTTTTGAATGTTCTTAAAAATGTTTTTAACGTTTTGGACACATTACGGAAATATTCTTACAGGCTAAAATTGTTATCTGGGAAAGGTCAGGCTAATAAATAAATATTTAGAATATAGAATATTTGATCATAATTCTGTTCTGTTGAAGGCTTATTCTCTAATGATATGTTTAATTTATAATCTGTAAATCAAGCAATCGGGATGTAGGAACACAGCTTAGCGTCAGCTCTCATGCACGTATCTTAGCGTGTTTATATGGAATGTCACTCACAGGTCATGCATGCTCACTTGGGCTGAACATGGTCATGAACATGTCAAACCTACATGTGCCAGTGTATGAGACCTGTCTGTAGACAAGTGTGTGCATGTGTGTGTGTGTGTCCATGCATTAATCACAGTGACAGAACAACCCACGTCCTCTACCGGGCTACGGTCTCACGAGAAATCTCTCTGACCTCTACAACACACACACACACACTTATACTACACTCATGGTTGGACTCTCATCACCCACAAAAATTTCTTTATTAACTACCTCAATCTGTTTTACTGTGTTTTATGCGTTTTCTAATACACACAGGAAGAGTGAGCTGATGAATGACAGGCCATCAGAATTAAAGCATTACGTCCTTTGTTGGCCGCTGTTTTCAGACAAAATGGGAGTGGGCTCAAGAAAAGGGGATTACTGAACCGAAGTCCAAGGTTTCTGCAATACTCTTGGGAAGAACCACGTCTCAGCACAAGATTACATTTCAGTCCAGGCTCGCGTCAAACCATGCCAGGCGGGACAGGAAATTGTGTCCCTGTCACTAGAACGCTGGAGAAAAATGTAAATACCCTTCCCCGGAAAGGACACCTCATATGCACCCTGGGGTTCCATCTATAGCCCCCCACCTCAGGGTGTCCATCTTGTGTCAGAGCTGCCTTTTTAATACCACACTTATATTGTCTTTTTTTCCTCCTCTAGCAGCCATCCTGCTCAGTTAGCTGAAGGAATCTACTGTTGCCCAATGCGGTTTGGAGAGGCACTGCGAGAGGAAAAAAGCGCGGCGAGAGAAACTGAGATGGAGCAGTGACTGCAGGGCTGTGAGTATGAAGGCATGTGTTTAAATCCCCCAGAGAGTAAATACACAGAGCAATTACCATGTAAAAACAATGAAAACAGGAGCTGCCTGTAAAAAGCACGCCTTGCGGAGGAAATGTCACTTTCTGAAAGCACACCTCTCTGTCAGTTGCATTTAAATGCACAGGTGAAGCTAAAATAAACAGCTGTCCTGAAAAGAGAAAACTCCCCTTATCGTGGAATTTTCCCCCAAGTGCCTTGAAACTCCAGAAGCTTAAAATGTCTCTTTAGACCTCTGATAGTGTGAAGGAATATAAACACCTGTGCAGAGCATCGTTTCACATATCAGCTTCACTCTCGTGCGGTCACTGTCAGATAACTGACAGATCTCAGGGATGCAAACTACTTGCTTTTAAATCAAATTCACCTTTTTAAAACTAATTTGACCAAGTTCTGCAGTATAATTTTCTGCATTTTGTAAATTTTATAGTTTCAATTAAAAATTTTAAATAAAAAATGAGATTTTTTAAAATAAAGGCTTTAATACATAAAAATCAATTTAAAACAGAAACGCTAACTAATTATGTCTCAGCTTTTTTGTACCTCTCAATAGTTTGCATTCCTGTATCTATTGGACAAATATACATTTGTCAATAATTTGTGAGAAATGTGATATACTTGTATATCACATGACATTCATGGAAGTCACATGATTTTTTTATCAGACTCTAAAATCTGATTGAGGGAACTGTGTTTGCTGTACAATAACTATAACCTGCTGTACAATAACTATATTGAGTACCATGGATAGTGGAATTTTAGCCACTTAACTTCATGTTGTGTTTATTGCTTTATTTTTCCTCTTCTAAAACTCCAGCTATCATAAAGAGTGTGACCTATTTAAGTCTGTCATGTATCTGTTAATGGTGTACGAGTAGGTGTGATAGGTGATGAGTTTAATTAGCAGTGGCATATCAGTACTGCCAAACCATTATTTAGTTCCTAACACTCAGCCTTTATCAGCCCTCTCACAAATGACTTACATTTGGGGACACATCTGAGTGTGCAAACATACCGTTTATTTGGACGCAACATTGCTGCCCCGGTCAACACGCCTCCAGGTGTGTCTGATCTCCTGGACCGCACTTTTGACTGAGGTCCTTCCAGTGCTGAACGAGGGGGCCATTTATCAATGCAAACGTAATAACATCCATTTGAATCTAACTAAAAATCAATATTTCATTACCAAATTGTTAGTGGGAATGAAGAGGGATGGCGGAAGTCGGGGCAGGCACATCGGGAGGGAGGTGTCAGGAGGTTCGATGGGAAGACGAGATGATTCATGGGACCATCAGAGGAGGGAGAAGTGAGATAGGGGAGGGGTGATGGAGGACGAACGGAGGGGGATAACTTGGAGAGGCCCAACTCCCCTATGACCTTGGTGGAGAGGGAAAAATATATATAAGAAAATGAAAGCAACTGTCGACTCCCCACTGGCCAGAATCAGCCCATAAATCATAACCAGAAAGATGAGGAGGGGGGTGGAGATGGGTGGGAGTGGGAGGGGTCGAGACATATCTTACACCTACACGATTCTCCTTGGGCATGCTGCCGGATGAGCCTTTGAGGTTCTGTATGCATAGGGTACTCCTGAGATATAGTTAGGCTGGAAAACCTGTTTGTGTGTTTGTTTTGGCAGCTAAAAGGGTAAGCGTGCGCTCAAAAAGTTCAGTGTGTGTGCATGAGGCATCATTAACCTCTTGCCCTGTTTATTAAGAGAGACAGGGCTAAGGGCTGAGCTGTACAAGTGTAGTGAGATCTGATGCAACCACGCACTGCTTAATCAATGGATCATTGAGGAGATTGAGTCTAGCCAACAGATGTACTCAGTCGTATATGGACCGTGTTGCTACATCTTGCATCACTATCTCGTTCAACTCGCCTGAGAATTGGAGATTTATTATTTGAAGTCGTAAGCTGTTGTGTCCAGTCTGTTTGCGGGGTACACTGCTGCATTACAGTATATGAGGCTAAGGGTAGACATATGTTTAATATATAGAGTATATGGTGATGGTGTTTCAGAGCGAAAGTATTATTTTCTTCATTTATTTTAGCTGAAAGATTTGCAAAGCTGTGTTTTTCTGTATTTTACTGCATAATGCTCAACACTGGCCCTTTTTCTGATCAGTAATTTCGACAGCTTATTATCAATTTACATTTAATTGCTGGAAAGATTTACAGAAGTCAATAAGCTTACTTGTGTATGATTCCGTACCTCTTTCAGGATATTGTTCTCATAAAACATGTCTTTATGATACGAGATTGTCTTTAATATTTGCAAAGAAAAAATTAGGACTGACAGTGATAAATGAATTGCGTATGCCTCTCAAAACGAAGCATAATTGTCAATTTCACTGTAATAGCAATGCTTATTTGTTACGCAGGACAGCGGTTTGGTGATTTTTTATCAAGCATTTCACGTTAAAGGATCTTGACATGCTTAATCTATTCAGTATGGATATGAAATGCAAAGAGAAGAACAGAGAAAGGTGTCTTTACGTTTGAATTTACTACCCAGCTAACAATCGTAGGTTGTAGGAATGTTTCCATTAAATAACATAAACATTAAAAATTTTATTTTGAGTGTTCTAGAAAAATTCAAAACATCCAGTTTCTTAGACGTTGTATTAATGTTATTGTTTGGTTATACAAACGTTCTTCAAACTTTTTTAATTTTGTAACCTAAAGAGATCTTTTAGAGAATGTTAGCTGGGTAGTGCCTATCCCCTTATCCCGGCTCCTTTACAACTACAGTTTTAGTATCAATCTCAATTACGTATCTTTAATACATAAAATATTTCATATATTAATACACAATGTTTAAGATATTTTTAATAATTTATACTATACATTTATTATACATTATCTTTTAAGAACTGATCTCTTTACCCTAAAGAAACTCAAAATAGAATATTTCATGCATTTAGTTGACGAGTGTCATGTAAAATTTAAACACTTTTTTGTCATTCAAGCACACTTTATCATTTATGACTGATTGTTTTAGGTGAAACAGTCTTTTTTATTTTTGTTTATGTATTTTTGTTGTGCATTGTGTGCCGGTAAGAGTTTAACATTGTATCTGCAGCAGCCCTGCACCCCTCCCTCACACAGATGAGATGCTTTTTTGACAGGGCTCCAGATTGTAAGCGCATCAGGTGACAATTAAGATGTAACAAAATAAATTGTTTGCTGTCACTTTCACTTACCCCCGCCGTCTCGCCATCCTCCCAATGCCCCACAACAAAGCAGTGGTGTCAAATCTGCCTCCCTGATGTACCCCCAAGGTACCGGAAATGCTTTGTACACACATGCAAACACACATATGAACACGTGCACACACATGCACACATATGCACACACACATTAACAAGTGAAACCCCTGGAAACCTGAGATATGTATTTATAGGTGGGCGCCATCTGTAAAACTTGGCTGACTTGTTTTGCTTCTTCTCTGAAGACACTGTGACTTTCTTCACCCTACTTATCATTCCCCATTTCAAACAATCCAAAAATGGCATGCACACGCTAAATAATTCATCAGCTGCTAACATTAAACAACTGTTAACACGCTCAAATAATTAGTTATGCTTGCTTGACATGTTTGCATCTTTAATAATTGATGCATTTGTCTTAATTACCAACAACAGTATTTTGGCCTTGTTATTCCTTTTCTGCGGAAAAAGGAAAGAGGCAATTATTCCATAAATATTAATTAGATACCCTTATTAAAATCAAGACAAAGGGGCAGGGAGAGCTAAAACTCTCAGAGTATTTTCTTTGAGTTTAAACCGAGTTATAAATCTTCTTTCTCACTCCCTGGACAGGTATCTTCACCAAGAGACATTTTTATCGGTGGCTTTGAATAAAATATTGTCACGTTTTAATACATGCTTGGGTGTGAACACATTTGGGGAAACATTAATGCTGTCGATGGGCCGTGATGATTAATGCAATTATTATGATAATGATATTAAGCAGAATTATAAATGTATGCACATTAATCAAAGATCTTCCCCTTTGTGCCACTGTCTGAGAATTCCTTCTTAACTCTTTAACCGATCAGAGACAAAGAATCCAAAAAGAAACAAAGCAGCAGTGAAGAGTTGCAGACTCTGTAATCATATACATTACTGATAGCTGTGATGCAAACCTCTTTTCCAGTGTGCCATTATAAAATAACTGTTCGTGAAATACGAGTGGCAGAAAACTTTCCAGCAGCTCGGCGGCCATTTTGTTCTGCCCACACCATGAGCAGGCCTCTGTATATGGTGAAATATTTAGAATGTGTCACGGAGAGTTTTCTCCTCAACATCAGTGTTTGGAGGGGTGCCAGTGATGCCTTGTGTCATGTTTAAACTTTCATGCGTGGCACCTCTATGTCATAAACAGGGGAAGGCACACAAACGCAAACTGCCTCCCAGACGTTCAAAATACAGCTGTCAGTGGAGAAGTGCCTGACTTTGGAAGGACTTTGACGCTCTGAAAGCGCAGGAGGGAAGTTATTTTCCTTTTTTTGTTTGCTGGAAGATTAAAAAGGCAAATGAATGACACCGCTCGACACCCAAATCAACCCCCGCTATTAATATTTCACATTGATGGCAGCTGTTTATCACAACAGAACAGCATTAAAGAGGTGAAGATGCATGACAGAGAGAGGGAAAGGAAGGAGGAGGGTGAGAAAGAGAGAAATACCAGGATGTTGTGTGGCCTCAAGTGTTCATTAAATATGCCCACATTCAAAATGCTCGGCAAACAACAGAATTCACCACAACGGAATCAAACTGAAAGTTTTTCTTTCATTTGGATTTGATCTGAGAATCCCTATTACGTCCTGAGACCTGCACCTGTTTGTTCTGTTATTTAAAAAAGCTGTAGTCTTCACATCAAACATCTTTCTAAATGCACCTACCTCCGCTCGAATCCAATGAGTGTGATTTTCATTATACTGTAAATTATGCGTGTACGTAAGCGCCAACAAGAATATCAGAATCATAATACTGATCAAAGCCAAATGAAAAACGATTTAGAGATGAAACGAGAGAATCTTAAGGTCAGGAATTAACCTCATCCTTCTTATCAGTGTATTGTGCAGGATAATAGCCATGAAACATGCAGGCTATCAGTGACACTCTCAATTGGAAATGTCCATATTTGGCAATATGCAAATTCAGTTGATGGGGTATAAATTCCAGGACAAGACAGTAAGGCCGCATGAGGCAATGATTAAAACTCGGTTGTTAAAGATGGAGGAGGGGTGAAAAGGAAAAAGACTGAAGGTGTTTAAACTGATATTATAATGAGTGACTATTGAAAGCGATGGCCATCGACTGAACCGAACCCGGTCAATGGGGTAACAAGTGCATCTTTCCTTAAAACACATTTGCAGCCCCACGCAGCAACCTAAACGAGTCAGCTGCATCGATAGCTGTCAGTCTAAAATGACTCCCGCAGTTCGTTTGTGCTCACCACAGCACATTGAAGGACCAGAGCGCATTGACTTTTCAGTCTCAGAATCTCTTTCTTATCACCTTCAGTTCTGGCATAAAATGGTCTAAGCTCACATTTTTAGCCTGTGCCACATACAGGAAGTTCACTTTCTCCTGTCTGGCTGCAAGATAGGGTGAACCGAATGAACAAACAGTGATAAATAAACAGATAAATAAAACATGTGAAACATTTGAGGCTGGTGAACTGCGTGCAGCATGTCAGCTTTGGAAATGTCACAAAAGCAGATTTATGGCCTGCTTTCGAAGGACATTATTTGATCTTGACAGTCTTAATCATTCACGCTTTCCTCTCCATCTCCCCTCTCTTTTCCAGCTGCCCGTCATGGATTATTGAAATAGAAAAATAACAAGTGAGAAAAGGGCCCAGGAGCTGAATCAAAATGTCAGGTTTGTACTTACAGCCGCACGCGGTAAGACAGGGTCAAGGGTTTCAATTATTTGTATACGGTGCGGCCAGGCTCTACACGAAAGGTTATGTCACCCCTTAGCTGTTTACCCCCCCCCCCTCGATTTGAATAGGGTTCAGATTCAACCGCAGGCCTAGTGCCACTGATATGGAACAGATCTAGCATTTGAGTGGAATGGAGATTGTGGTAGGGAAAGCAGAGATTGACAGGAAGGCTTGGGGGAAAGGGGGAAGTATTGCCAGACTCCGTGTCATTGTACTCATATGTGAACAGGATGATTGCCTGGTAATGTGTGGCTGATCCGTGTGAGATTGCTCCGTGTTTCGGATCCTCGGGGACGGTGGCGTAACAGTGTAGCATGAGAGGACCTGTCATTTAAAGAACAACCAAATAATGTGGCGTTAGATCTTATGATGGAGTGTGCTGATTGCTTTTGTAGCTCTGCATATTGTCCTCCTAACTTTGCAAATAAATGCGCAGTCCGAAAAAAGCAGGAAGAACTTTGTCTGCCAGCTACTAAATAGGTGGATAGAAGGTTTTGTCTATTTACTTAAGCCAACCCAGGATTTTGTATGCCGATAATGTTTGCCCAAAGGGTGGCCCATAAAATTATAAATTAGGTTGTTTTAACATCTCTGTTGTTTCACCTAGACAGCAATAAGATTAAATTAAGAGCAAATGGAGACTTGTGGTTTTTAAGTCCTATGCCTCAGATGTTTTCCTGAGAAAAACACACTTCTCCCATTTTGAGAGTTTCAAAAGCGATGTCAACGTTGTAACGTTGTATTTTCCTAAATTTTCTCTACTTTGAATAAGAAAATTCTCACACATGACATTATACTTCCCCTGCATCATCATATGCATCAACTCCTAATATCTGTGACAAGACCTCCATTGTTCTCCATTGTTAGTGAATAAGGACCTAATAAAAAGCATAACTAAGGAGCCATTTTGGTAGCCAGAACCAGACCTTTTTATATAGATTTGGTCCAACTTTATCACCTTTCAAAGACATTTATCTTGCCTACAGCACGTTGAACAGAAGGGGCTGGGCATAGATTTGATGAGGGCTATATCATCCCAAAAGACAATCATGGCAATCAATTAGATTTAATGCTGACCCAGGTTGGAAATGATTGTAGGTGGAACAAGTGACATTAATGGCCGGCCATGGATCCTGTTTTACCTCCTGAAAGTTGCACCGTGTAAGCACCCAACCCTACTCTGCCCCCCCCCAGCCCCCCCCACCTGTCGGTCCCTGTAAAAATCTCAGGGTTATTTAGAGTGCTATGAAATTTCTAAATGTCATTAATTGACACCTTTTCCCCCTGAGCTGTCAGCTGGGAGACAGAAAGGTCACAGCACAGGGGTGAAATATATATATATATATATTCCCAGTCATGTGAATTATGGCTGTCATTAACAAGAGGCAATGGATGGCAGGGCCCACTGAAAGCCTCAATCGATAAAAGCTACAAACAGGGACAGCACTCTCCCAAAATGGGACGGGGTCACCAAAATACCCTGACTAATATGAAGGGTCCTTTGTGAAAGTGACCAGGGTTAGACTTTCTCTGAGGTAAGCTTTCATTATGGTAAAGCAGCTCCATTACCCATGAACTTACAATAGAATTATGTTAATCACCAACACAAACTATCATCATTCAGCAGTAATGCAACATAATGTCGAGTATGTGTTAGAGAATTTAAACAAAACATATTTTACGCATCTGTTACTCCATGAAAGTCATAAAACATAGCGACCAAAGTATTAGCTGTGCAACCAAATTAGCTGTGGAACAATCAGAACATGGCGATCATGCAGCGATCAGAACGCCACAGGCATGCACCCAGCTAAACAATGTGCGGGACGGAAGGAAAGTTATAAAAACGCCCACTGTCTGAGTGCTGTTGTGGTCATGCTGGGTGAACCCCAGCCTCTTATGGTCTCTTTGTTGTGTGACAGCTTTCAGAGCGAGAGGCGTTTAATTTTGGAGTGAATACCACACTACATAACCACATGGCATTTAACTTGAGAAATGGCTTTCTGCTTCAGCTGTCTGTGTTTTCATCATCACGGCGGGCTGGTGGGGTTGAGGACGGGAGGGAGAGGAAATGGCTTTTTTTTTCAGTTTCCTGATGCCATTAGACATAAGCACGCAGCGGGCGCATGCGTCTTCTTGGTATGCGTGTAGTGTAGAGTGTTGCAAACCATGTTACAACCGCTGAAACACGCCGGGGGAGGGGGAGGTGGTGGTTTAGATGGCTGAGATCTTTATCTGTGGAGAAGAAAAATGTATAAATAGGCAGCAGGGACACAGGGAGGAGGGTTTTAAAGGCCTGCTTTAAGACAAACTCAGTCCTGATTCAAATTCAGTTCAAATCGAGCCCCAGAGAGGACAGTCCCACTGAGAACGCTCTCCATTATCAGGCTGAGCCACGATCTAAGAGGCCATGTTATACATCAGTGCTGAACCACAGACACATGAGTCTGCTATAATTTATCTGTCATAAACTGTTTATAAACAGTGCTTGACAACTAAGTCAGTGTTCCCAGGCAATAATGCAAGTTCACATGATAAAAAACATATTTTAGAAATTCTGCCTGAGTAATGATGTGAAAACGGAGATTTGTTACAATAGTAATTTACGTTACGTCAAGAAAAAAATACAATAATGATTTAAGGGTATATATGGCCGCTTCTTGGTCTAAAACAACCGTAAAGCAGCGACGCACAGCTCTGTTGATGTCCCGTAGGCAGATATCTAATGAGTTCATGATGTGGAGCAATAACTAATTACAGGCTTAGATTAGACATACAGATGGGAGGTTGCCGACAGAGTCAGTCATCTTTTTTCTTTCAAAGGCTTTGCCAAATGGAGGGAAACCAATATAAACAACATTTTATGTAAAACCCTAAATCTCATTACAGACATGCAGAAGGAGGAGGAAAATGTTTGACAAGGGAAAATGTTGAATCACTTCCTGTACAGTAACACAGTAACTTTCATGTGGTGCAGAGCCTAATTAAGGGGAACGTTTTGTGGGAGCTCAAACTGGCATTATAATACAGAGACAAACCGTAAGTCACAAGTCAGAGACTGGATCTGAAGCATTAGCCTGTGCCGAGGTCCCAACGGTCCACCTAACGCTGGGTCACCGGCAGAACACAGCCAACATCACTCTACATTCTACATGACAGAAATACGGGCAAAGAATATGTACCCCATCAAGGAGATTTAGGAGACTTGTTCAGTGGTGGCAGCCTTTGAGCCGCTTCCAATCAAGCTCATGTCGAGCGAGTTTTCAAATATCTGTTTTGTCACAGTCTAACAACTCACTCTATCGCTCGATGTTTAAAAAAACATAAAGACATACTAATAAAGTAACAGATATACTGCTGCTGCATGCAGCATTCCTTAGCACCTTAGTCCACAGTGTTTATTTGCTTAGATAAAACGGGCATTAAGGTTCCACAATATGTATGTGAATGTAGAAAGCATGACCTCATCAGGGGAAATCAAAGACAAACTGAAAGCAGATCTTCCAACAGATCTTCTAGAAGTCGTGCAATGTTTGGTCATTTTCATGTAGAGTCTTCTGTCTATCTTCTGTCTCTCTTATCTCTGTAACCTGCCACTTAAGAGCTCCATGCATTCAATGAGGAACACACTCACTAATACCTGTAAATGATTGTGAAATGAGTTCACATAAATTGGTGGTGATTAAAGAGAAGTTTGAGTACCACAGTTGCCAATAACTGTTGTGTTGTGAAAAATGCTATGTAAGTAGTTTGTATTACATTTATATGTAATTTGTTGAATTATTTGTTTATTTGTTTATTTTGTATTAATATTATTATTTATATACAGTTTGTTTACAGGAGTGTTTTTAATTATGATTTAAGTTTGTCTTTAGCTCTGGGTCTCAGCAGTTCAGGTTGAGGTTGGACACTCGTCACATTACAGAACAATGACAGAGACACAATGTTCTAGAAAGTGACTTGGAATAAAACTAAGATGGAATAAGATAAAACATTATACCAAATCACATTTTCCACCACATCACATTTTCCACCACAATTGTGTTCAATCAATCAAATGCCCCAAACTCAGCCTGTCCTGCAAAAACTTCTAAAACAAGATTTATGAATAGTTCATGAGGTTTAAGCTGTACCTCAAGAGGTTGATTTGGCTTGTGTGGAAAAACTAGCGGAGTGATTCCTGCACTGGGGCCTGCTTGTGAACGTGCTAATCAATCGCAGTGCCCTTGTTAAACAGGAAGATTTGAGCCGCTTGACCACTGATGAGGAAAGAGGTTAGCGGGACTGGTGGTTTGGGTGAGGTGGATGCTGGGGAGGTGGTGGGGGAAGACAGGTTCTCAGCGAGTGACAGTTTTAACTCTTTTCAAAGGTACAGAGTGATTAATGAGGGCCTTTTATGGCGAGCGGGAGCAGAGGTTTGGGTGAGTCACGGGCCTGAGAGTATTGACATCTCCATTATTTACTGAGTGATTGGGGCAGCCGAAGGGCCCCTGATTAGAAAACAATAAATGCTGTTATTGGTGATCTGGGTCTAAGCAGGACACTTCAAATGCATGTCTGAGGTTTTCTAATTACTGTGGCCAACTGCACGCTGGACTGTGATAAACCAAAAGCAATAGAGTAGTCCCCAGGGGGAGTGGCCAGGGCTTGTGGTCTGCATGAGTGTGTGTGTGTAAATCTGTTAGAATAATGTGAGGTGCACTAGAATACAGTGAATTGTCTTGAAATATATGAAAATCCCTGGAGAGCATATTCATTGGAAAGGTTTATTGTATTTACAGTCTTTCTGTTTAACAAGTCTAAATTGTATTTTAACAGTCATTTAGTGTCTGCAACAATAAATAACCACTAACAGCTTATTTTTACTTTTTATGATATATTTCAGAGTGATTCTTATGTCCTTGTACAGGTAAACAGGTAAAAAAAATCAAAACAAATGAAATTTTAGATATTTAGGAATTGTTTAGAATTAATCAGGATTAATAATTGTCAAGATCATCCGAGAATTATGGTGCTGATATTTTTGGTGTTATCAAAGTAATATTTGTATCTCACACATTCATTAAATGGTTTTATTTGTTTGTTTGTTTGCCATAGCTAGCTTCTAGCAAGAACTTAACATGAAGGAAATTATCTAAATATTCCAAAATAATTCTTTATAACAGGTTTGACATTATGTCATTGCTATGACACAAAAAATATAAACAGTTGCTGTTTTAATAAAAAAAGTAGTGTTGTGCAAGGCATGATGTATGATAAAGGGAGCTTTTTTACCAAACATTATGTAGTGGGGCTTAGTCCAGAGGTAACATTAGGCAGATGGATACATTGGATACAGGCGAGTCATGCCACTGGCAGCAGTGGTAATAGTTTTTCTTGATTAAAAGCACATGTGATGAAACTGGCTACAGCTAAATAACCAGCTTAATGCTATATATGGTTTAAAGAGTTAAAGGCGAAGTGTGTACATTTCCAGCCATAAACAGCACACAACAGAAAAGTTTCTTTTCCTAAGTGCCATTGTAACTGCAACAAACAGCTAGCCCCACCCCAAACTCCTGCTATTGGTTGAGCCCATGTTGTCATGCCAGGCCCAATCAGATGATCTCACAGGTCATCTGTCAAGACAGAACTGCCAATGAAGTAATTAATGTGGTTTCATCAATTACAAATCCAAATAAATTAAACAATAATCCAAAGTAAGGCCATTCATGGAAACTATAATATAATACACTGATGTTCGGCTTTGTAAGCAAAATATATTCTTCTTATTAATCTATCTTAGTCTCTGTGGATACATTTGTGGTGTCTAGAGATGACAGCACAATGTCTCAGGAGATCAGAGATGTCTGAGAGCTATTATTTATCTAGAATGCTGTCAAGTTGGCAGAATCTGAGAAACATGTTTGTAGATGTATAGCATTTATACATTTCATACAATGACATACATTTTGTGTATGTGTGTATACTTCCCAATATATTTTATAAATAGGATGTTATGTATATAAAACATATTATTATAGATGTAAAATGCAAATATTAATCATTTACCATCCTAATAGACTTCTCATAAATATAAATAAAAAAACATTTTGCAATTAATAAAATACATTTAGGTTTTGTATGTTTGATAGGTCTTTATCTTTCTGATAAGAAAATATGTTATACATAAAATTGGTGCAATAAAAGCATACATACTGTTTTTGATGTGTTGCAGCTCTTAAAAATAGAATAAAAAGCAGTTTAGTACTTAAGTCATTCAGCCCATATGACAAATTTATGATCATTGGATGCAGTCTGCATAGAAACTAAATGATTCCAGAGCAAACAGTAACATCTTCACACATTCCTCTGGCTGACATTTAGGCTTGGAGAAAAACCCCACGTTTAATGAGAATCAACCTTCCGAGGCGCTGAAATATTAAAGTCTAATTTTAAACATTATGATGGCTGCCGTTCTGTCTGATTACAATAAAACATTTAAATTCTCACAAGATGCAATTTTTTTCCATATTACAACTAAGCGGGCAACATTATTTACAAACTTTTTAAATGAAACTTTTTATATAGCAGTCAGGTTTAATTTATTGTTTTTGAGAAAGCAAAGTAATTTTCTTTTTCTTGTGTTCTTTTCGTTCACATGTGCTATAATTTGTTTGGGGATATTGCATAATTTCGTCTTGGATTTAATTATTTTGTAACAATGGTTTCATTTACAACAGCTTGATTAACATCTGCATATGAACTATAGGAAAACGCTGGAGCTTTGACCCGTCTTTTGATTTGTATGAGGAAGTGGAATTATTCCTATGATGTTACATTGATGATTTTTGCCTTGTATGTTAAACATATTGATTTTAATAAATATTTCAGAAATAAATATTTTGTGCTGTTATGTTATAGGGTTAGGGACTATAGGCCACATTTTTACAATAAAATTATATATCATATTTACTTTGCTTACAAAATTAAACAGTAGAACAGTACCAAAATATATGAGGAACATTTATGAACCATAATATATTAGATAAGATTAAATTGAGTCTATTTTGACATTTAAGTTTCTGTTTGAATCTGCAAGTCAAATCTGTTGTTGCTTCATTTCCCAGTTAAATAAAAGTATGTTTCAGCCTGCTGTGTTGAAGTGATGCTTGATAACACCAAAAATATCATCAAGTGACATCACAGATGGCAAGACGCATGGCATCCCATCATCAGCTGGTGACACAGTTGCCCAAAGTGATGAAGTCACAATTCTTCCACAATCCTATTATTTATTTATGTGCAAACGCAGCACAGTAACCCTGCTTTATTAATAGGGAAGTGAGTATTCTGTGCTCGGGGAAGTATACAAGATTATATAAGTAGAAGAAGACTAAATGTCAATGAGAGTTGTTTTGAAAGCCCTTTAAGGCCAGTTTATATGCTTGACAAAAATAGAGAACATTTAAAGCCTTTTATATCTATTAGTACACACATATTATTCTCCTAATAAGAACAAACTAAAACAATAATTGCTTATTAGTTCCCACACCTGTCCAATTTTAAGATTGTATACATGCTGTGAAGTGTGTGCATGTATGTGCGTGTGTGGTGGTGGTCGGGCATATTCTTTGAAACAGGCATCATAGAGGATCTGTATGTTTGACGGGTAGGAAGGCCAGGAGATGGAAGCTTTTCCACACAGGATTTATGTCAGGCACAAGCCCTTCGAAATGGCTGTTCTCCACCCTCCCAGGATTTACGTGTCACTTAATGGGCAGAGACAGGCCCGTCCTTGACAAGTACACCTGTCAGCCAGCCGTGAATGACAGGGCCAAGTCACATCCCATCCTCAAATTCCCCTTGTCAAAACAGAAAGAATAACATCGGAATCAAACCTGCAAGCAGGTACTAATCAACTCCCGCCTCACACGGAGACAACAGCGAGCAAGTTTATATGAAGAAGTACTGTGAGTGTGTGGGTGTCCGCCGCCCACTGTGTTACAAAGCACTGATGTACTGCTGTATCTCCTTAATCTGTGGGGGGAGGGGCCAATAAATAATATGATGGATCGTTCCGCTAACATCATTGGTACTGATGCCGAACTTTCAAATAACAATTTAACGCGCGCTGATACAGTTCAACGTCAGCCATGTTAAAATGGCATGTGACCAAGTAATTTGTGGGTGAGCACAGAGCCAAGAGGCAGTAGAAGTGAGAAGAGTAAATAGCCCAATCCTTTCTTTAAAGAGAGCTTCAGTGTCAGACGCTTTAGAGAGCTCTGCAAAGTTATCACATCATGACAGCAACAGCCAGGAGTGTCTCCTCTTTCCACTCTTTAAACAAAATATCGCTGTGCAGTAAAATTGATGATGCTGTTGAGTTGTGTTCACTTTCTTCTAATATCTTCAAAGGAGCGCTGCCTCGCGGTGCGAAAAGCCAAAGAGATTTTGATTTGGTTGTTTGTGTGTATGCGTGTACATGCATGCTTTCAGCGGAGGAAAATCACACTGCTAGTTAAGATGATTAACTAAATCCAGCTAAAATAATTATATCTTAAACAGACTAGGACAATTTACTTAACTGGTTCAGCTGCATGGACCAACCTGGCCACCTGAAGAAGTGCCCCAAAACCCTCTTAAACTAGCCACCAGACCAGTTTGACCAGGCTAGGAGAACATCTAAGACCATCCGACCATCTTAGGCTGTTCTAAGCTGGGGGTTTTTAGCGGGGAACACATAAATCAGACACTCTGGAAGAGACAAACTTGTGAGAGACAGTCTCGGTCTGATTGTAAAGGGCTTGTAGACTAAAGGCTGTCAGAGAGCAGTATCTCTCATTGTCAGGATTAATGAAATTCAGGCAGAGATCAGAGAAAAGAGGAGTTATCCTCAACCCCTGATTTGAAATCGGCCTTTCCCCCATCAGAATGAGTGCATTTAACCGTTATCTGCTGTAAAACCATTACGGTGACATACTCATCGATGCTCTGCTCCTATCAGCACCCACCAATGTCCTCGATGTCAACAAGACACATTTTTGTGACCTGCCCATTAGAATGATGCCTTCAATATAAAGAGAATCCACTACTCACAGGCTATTCAAAATACAGTTGGAGTGTGAGAGAAGACAGACAAAGCATAAGGAGGAGTGTATCTGAGAAGTATCAGTGTGTGTGTATGTGTGTGTGTGTGTTTCTTAAGAAGTGTATGGGTGACACATCCTTGGCATCACGCAGCACATAAACTCCTCACAGAGCGGCACACCAATTCTGCGGAGGGACAGGATTGACTGTGACACCCGGCAGCCCAGCCCAGTGCTATAAAAAGCCTGCATATGCTCATCTCTTGGGTGGAGAAAGAAAGCGAGAGAGAGAGAGTGAATGAGTAAGAGAGACACTACTGAGTGAGAGGCCGTGTATGTGTGGACCCCACCATCACCACCATTCCATATGGGGAGGCGGACCCTTGCACCGCTGATGGACAGGCGGGCCGAGATGGCCCATCTGCGCCTTTTTGCAGGTGTTTCCAATGATTATATTATTAGCTCTATCCGCTCATCTTTGAGTTTTATGGGCTTTTTAGTGTCCGCAGCTTCAGCGTGAGGGGCGAAGAGAGGTAAAATATATCCACCAACACCACCATCTGTCTCCAGGAAGATGCACACCCTCTCTTCAAGGAAACTGGGGTTTTATTCCACTTTTATGAGAGCATAGCTTTTAATTTCATTTTTCATTGCGGTGATTGTGTGTGCGTTTGGGTGTGCGCATGTGTGGGCGGAAGTATGCGTGTAACCATATGTTGAGCAGGGATAAACTGGGGAAATGTTTTGACTAAGCAGTGAAACCATTAGCATGATAATGCTAAAAATAATGACAAATTAATTAATATCATTCTCCGTTGCTCGTTATGAAACAGTCATCAGAGACACCGATCGACAGATTTTCCAAGGCTTGTGCACTCTTTTGCCTCAGGAGTCTTGAGATGATTTATTCACCAAATTTTGTTTGATAACTTTTGTCCAGTTGTATGAACAAAGCATGAATCATTGGAACAGATCAGCCAGTTCAATGAAAACAAGTGGCCTGTTTTCCACACAAAGCTGTGATGTGGTTTTAAAAGAACTTTGAGAAAAAGTTGTGTATGCGACTTACGTGGACTACTTTAAAATGGTGCATTTTCTGGCGGTTTTTATTTATTTTTTGTTTAAAAAGTAGTGTTCACAGTCATAAGAAAAAATGCTGTGTGGAGATTCTTCTGAAAGATTTCTTCCCTCCGTCTTCCACAGTAAAAATAACGAGAGAACACAATGACAGAATCTTTATTTTTGTCTGATCTATCCCTTTAATCACCCCTGTTCATTAGCACCATAGAGCGACTGGTCAGCATCACCTCTTAGTCCTGCACATTGATGTAATGCTTCTGAACAGTCAGGCCTCTGATTTTAGTGTGCAAAACACACCTTGCGCTCTGTAGAGATGACAGCGGCACCAAAAACCTCTTTATTCTACAAAGCTAGTTGACACAGTGAAGAACGTGTATAATCTGCTGCTAATCTCACTGGATTATAGGAGAAAAGAGCCTCTCCCTCTGCAAATTAGACAGAAAGCATCTTTTTGTTCTTTTGTTGCTGCACTCCTCTATCCTCCTGTCTTTATTCCTCTCTCTCTCTCCCTCTTTCTCTATCATATTCGGCAGCCGTTGATTTTGTATTCCTCTTTGTCACGGTTGCTTCTCCATGCTGCAGTGGAGGATGTTTGGTAATGGCCATTTAGACTAATCAATCGGTCCCTTTGAAGTCAGAAGATGAAAGAAGTGTTTGACAGCTAATGTGTGTCTGTCCCATGATGTGAACTGCATGCCAATGTCAGCGCTTTGAAGGCAAAAGGACGGGCACATCACATTGAATTTATCCTCCTCAGAAAAGATATACCTCAGTTGAGCACTGCCGCAATAACAAGTGTCAGCTCTCTCTCTTTCCCTCTCCCTCTCTCTCTCTATCTATCTCTCTGTTTTTCCACTACTCATTCACTTCCTCTCTCCGTTATATATCTGTCACATACCTATACCTCCTATGCAGCTCGTGCCATCTTCCATTCCACGCTTTCCCGCCGAAATGTGTTCAAGTAAACATTTCACGCTTGCTTATGCTAAGGAGAAGTGGCAGCTTCAGGTAAGTGACAGGCTGAGATCTAACAGAGGTTTAGACCGATATTGATGAAGAGAGTTCTCTGTTTCCCTTTCTGTTTCTCTTTCTGCCCCTCCACAGTTATTCTCAAAACACTCAAAAGCTCATCCATAATAATGTTAGGCTTATTTCTTTTAGATATCTCTTTATTTAAACCCAAAATGCCAAACCCAAAGTTAACCTGTCTGTTATTTAGAAGACCTGCATTTTTTAGTTATGTAAAAGTACAGTAATGCAGTACAGTAAAGTTGATTCT
Source organism: Botia almorhae (assembly GCA_036877575.1). Taxonomy (NCBI): domain Eukaryota; kingdom Metazoa; phylum Chordata; class Actinopteri; order Cypriniformes; family Botiidae; genus Botia; species Botia almorhae. The sequence goes on along the minus strand of JAZGTJ010001718.1, from coordinate 15,722 downwards.
GTTTGGGCCCAATTTGACGTAAGCAGAAAAAAATACTAGATCCCAAGCATAATTAACGTAATATTTTTTATGGAGTATGTTTGAAGCATATTATCAAGTAGAAATTTGGTTTAAAGTTTTTAAAAGTTCTTAAAAATCGTGAAGTATTCATTTTGAAAACGGATTTTTTTTTCTATTAAGACACCTTTGCGGTCTCAGACCCAAATGGAAAATGAGGATTCATTTCAGAAAATGAAAAAATAATACAGATAACTGTGGTATTCCACATCTGTGACAATAAAATAGTAAGACAGGCTTATTAAAAAAAAAAACACCTATAAATGTATTTATAATGTCTTTCAAATTTTTCCTTTAATATTTATCAGAAAGCTGAGAAAATATAAGCCACAGCATCTGCAGATAACACAGCTTAAACACAGCTGTTGAGCATTACCATGAGAGACAGTTAGAGGACGCAGTGCACAGCACCGAGAGGGGGGCAGCATACACCCTGCTCTCTCTCAGAAACACATTATTAGCTGTAACTATGCGCAGACCGCGTACACACCATGGTGGTCCCTGAACCCTGCGCAGGAATTCTGGGAAAGTGGAGGCCTCCTCCTGCAGAGAAACATGAGTGGTGAAGTATGTTAAAGGAAGTGATCTGTGGCTCTCCTACATGGTCTCCCAGCTGGGTGCCTGTAAGGTTTTTATGGCTTTTTGCAGAGAGAGGTCTGGGTGCAGTTTCAGCACAACTCTGCACCTCCTCTTTCTACTGCCTAGCAGTTTCCTCTCTGTCTGTCTCTCTCTCTGTTTGTCTATCTTTTATTCACTTCTTACCGTCCCTACAGAAATGTCTCCACACGCAGTATAACGTGCTTGCATAATCCAAACCACATGTACATCATAGAAAGAAACGGTGTGTATGAACGAGAGAGAGAGAGAGAGAGAGAGAGTGAAGACATGTTATTACAAGGTAGACTTCAGGCCTGGGATCTCACAGAGTATTAATCTGATGTCTATTTGTTTATACAAATACCAGGTTAGCATTACATCACTGCATTGTTGCTTGTTTTGGAGTCATTTCTGTAGATGTTCGGCACTTTATTTTCTGGCAGACATTTGGCAGGTTGTGAAGAATAAGAGTTTGATGATAGATTTAAAAAATAAATCTACAATGTAAAAATGTCAGTTTTTCAGCTGCTGAAACGGGGTGTGATTGGTCATACATATAAACATATAATGGTTACATTAAAAATATCGCGTAAGACCGTTTGCCAAAATACCTAAGATATCTTCATAGTTTACACTGTTAAAAATATACATGAATCATAAAAAAACACAATATGTATTTGGAAATCGTAGTCAAAAGTGTATTTCTAAAAACTGTGACATGGAATACAAACACAATATTAACCTCTAAATGTTTCCAACAAACTAATCCATGACAATCTTTATGAAGCAAGCTCTGGTTTTGAGAAGGTCATAGCAGAATGTGCTTCAACTCTTGCTTCCTAAAGTGCTTCACACAGAAAGAATTGTGAGCGAAGTAAAAATGAGAAGTCCTCTTTATTTTTTATTTTCTTAAGTACAGATTCATTCCCAAAACATTTCATTTTTCCCCGTTCCCGTCTTCCGTAAGCTCCTCTGAAAATATCTTTGCACTAGAAACATCACAAAGGCTTACTTATCTGGGTATTACCTATTAAAGGTTTAGATCCCTGCGTCTTTGATAAACACTCTCAATAATGGTTTATCTCCACAGCCTTATCAAGCTCTTGACGGTTCTTCTACCCTCACTAGAGTCATTTGCTTAATTAAAGTGTCATTTCAGAAAGGAAGTATGGGGCTCGTCATTCACATCGAAACACAAAGAACTTTACAAGTGCGAGTGTAAGCATGTATGCGTGTGCGTACAAGTGTGTGTGTTTTTAATATTTTCACTATATTGTTATTTTCTGCCTGGCTTAGCATAAGCCCTCTTAGTTTGTTGTGGCCGGTGAGCTTTAAGATGTGCAGGGACATTTTGGAGCTCTCTAAGGAGAGGAAGAGCAGGAGGAGGAGGAGAGGAGATGAGACACACAATAAATAAAACGGTTGCTTTCTAAACGAGGCCCGCGGAGGATTGGCTTTTAACGCCCGCAGGCTCCGTCAGCACTTTGGGCGATTTGCGTGTGATTTCATTAGGGGTGAAAATAACACTACAATGAAGATGAAAATAGACTATGGAAAGTAAAGCAGGAAAGAAAGATGCACTTAGACGCAGACACTTAGACTTAAACAATCATCAGCAAATCTACCAAACTGGAGCAGAACATTGTGAGTCGCAGGCATAAGAAAATGTAATTAATTCATAGAATAACTGCATGAACCATGTGAAATATGAAATAGATAAGGTAGATGTAAAATACAATAAGTATTGTTACACGTGCAGTTTTAGTCCAGACACACCTGTATTTCAAAAATTATGCCAGAGATTGCCCTTAATTTAATGGAGATAAAAACTAATTCACCAGATCACCTGCCAAGTTATGTCATATTTGAATCGGCTTTTGAAACCTGCGGGCACTTTTCTACTTTATTTTTCTTCTCCTTCTTTGTTCTTTATTCTAAGTCTTTTCTTTTTAGTTTTTAGATCTTATGCTGGGTTCCTTGTGCCTTAAGCATCTTTTGGCCTGGTGACAAGGTGTGAGACGAAAAGATTTATGCACGTGGGCTCACAGATGCAGGGGAAAAAGATATGCAAGATCAAATGGAGAGGCATGATAACACATGAAATACGACTCCCCGGCCTCGTAAATTAACAGTCAGTAGAAGGTTGTCATTATTCGGGCTGCATTTAGGACTATGGTATGGAACCCAGATGGTAGGGGAGAGATAGTTGTGCTGAAGTTTGAGTAATTGATGACTTAAAAATAAACCGGAGGGCTCATCTTGGGAGGGAAGGAAGAAGAATTACCCAACACAACAAACATGTAGCATTGGGGTCAAGAGCATAGCATGAGCTCTCTGACTCTCTCTCTCTCTTTTTCAGACGAGAAAACATTAAAGATTAAAACAGGGACAGAAAAATAACAGTTTTGGAAAGTAGGAAAAGTTCTGAAACTTTCCTCAGTCTGATGCAATCGCATGCACAACATACCTCATTGTTCTTGGCATAGGTTTGTATGGATTTATGAGGGTTTAACAATTTAGATATTAATTAAGATTTAATTGCATTTTTGTATTATTCTTACACAGTGGAAAGTACTGTGTGTGCATCTCATTTAATGAGGGAAAAATGACACCAGAAAGTGATTCTGTTAAATCAGTTGTTTTAGTACATTTTAGTAAAATGACAGAGAGAGAGAGAGAATGACCTTCACATTGATTTCAAAGCTGTCATTGTAACCATGTGTGTGTGTTTATTTGTATTGTCCCCAAATATTGAGGACAAATTTGTACCCAAAGCTGAGCAAAACCTTAGTTTGAGAACATCTTTATTTGTAAAAACATTGTAAAATATAGTAAATAAAGTTTTGTTTTTTATTGTAAAAATGCAGAAAGTTTTCTATCAGGGTTAAAGTGTGGCTTAGTTTATATTGTTTATTACTAGCTGTGTATAAAATGTGTGTTGGAGGCACACTTGTTGTCACGCTTTATGAGGCTAGTTATTTAAACATGCCTTAAAACATTATTATATTATTTTTTATGGTATTATATTATATACCTATTATAGAGTTATTAGCAGGATAATGGGAAACAAAACATGAAACACTACACAATACATGACAGAAAGTAACAAAATGGTAAAGTTAAAAAAACTGTATAAAGGTAAATAACCTTTTTAACATGTTTCAGTTTGCCCCGTTAAACATGCGACAGCAAACCCTGAGGTTAAACACATTTCACTGGCCATTTGCTGAAACAAAAAAATCTTGTCTAGCTACATAAGTATGTGATGTGTTGCGGTTGGTTTATTCACCTAAAAGTGAGGATAAGCATGAGTTTAACGCATAATGAGGGATCTACACATCTGACAGTTAAACCCTAATATAGAGGAGAAAAACAAGGGAAAACCCCCAAACATTTAAAGAGGGATTTAGGAGATGTAAGGAGAAAAAAAGACGGTCTCTTACATATAAACTGTCTATCATTTCCTTTTGATTGAATCTCTGTTGGATTGGTGTTTTAAAGCCCTGACATGTTATTAATAAACCAGCTTCTAATAGAAATATCATTCCCTTATTTTTCAATCAGCCACAACATCGTGCTAAATCTGCAATGCATGACTTTAATTAAAGATTGATGGGATGACCATTCGTCAGAGGCACCGTTGATGCAGTAATTAAAATGACAAAAAAAAAGATTTATTTATAGAAATTATGTTTAACTCTTTTCACTTCACTGTCAGCAGGCCAAGCTTTCTACTTTAATGAGAGGAGTCAGGAAATGTAATTTTCTCTTTCTTTCCCTTCGTTCTTTGCTCTTTTTCCTCACATTCAGAGGAAGAACATCAGCATAAGTGGTTGTTTGTGTTCTATTTGAGACGCACAGACATGGAATCTGTTTATCAGAATAAAATCTCTTTATAAAGGCTGATGTGGCTGCACGTGCCACAGTTTCCATTGCTCAATCAAACTTTTCAAATAAGTCAAACTTTGGCATTCATTGACCTTAGTTCAGCAGTAATCATAAAAGAAGAAAGGAATACAAACAAAATAGCTTTGCATTTTTGTTTTGGTGAGTAATTATGTAGTCTCTTGGAGTTTGACAAGGCCTCTAATGAGTTCTCCCAGGACCTGTTTTATTTGTTTGTTTGTTATTTTTAAGCTTGATTAAGTCCCATGTATTTAGCTAGCACAATTAAACCGAGGGGGGATACAATACGAGCTTAACTTGGTATGTTTCATTCACTTTTGTTTTAAACACAGGTTTAGCCCAGTAAGCTAAATTGTTACTTCTGTGGGAATGTGAGAATTTATAGTATCTATTATAAAAGCACATGTAGGAAAGGGTCAGAAAATGTAATTACAAACTATTATAGCATGTTAAGCATGTTGCAATACAATTCACGATTCGCCATTTGTTACAAACCCATGATTAGATTGATGTAATGACATTTTTTAAAATGCATGCTTATTGTGAACTTCAAGACACAGAAATGTTTTCCACATTGTTTCTGAAAAGATTTTTTATGGAGGTCATTTGATGACGTCCAAACTTGTGTGGCCTGATGACTACGAAAGGCGCGGTGTGGTTCTTTTTTACCATGAATCAGAACTCATGAAATGCCTGTTTATGTGGACAGCCTCATTCTGACTAAAGACATTTTAAAACTATGAATAAACTGTCATTAACTCTCACTTGTGCCCCAGACAATGAATCACTTGAGTTGAGTTCCAGCCACAGTGAATTAATGATACAGATCCACCATCTGTAAATTCCCCACAGACTCTGTAAAACAGACAGCCATCATCGAACCTCTTTCCTACTGTTCGGTGGCAAACTTCCCATTCCTCTGCTCTCTGTTTTAATGGATTTCTGCAACACTGTAGATATGCGTTGGGTTCTGTGTTCTGTGTCAAAGCAGAAAAGTAAAAGAGCACAAAAGATGCATTAAATGATAATAATGACTTATGATATTTCTTCTTTTTTTACCTAAAAATGACTGTAATAGCACAATGGTCAGACAGTTTGCAAGGCTGACAGAATTATTAAAACAGAAAGGCTTGAAGGATTTCCTTACGTTTATCAGCCAGTACATCACACCCTCACTAGCCCTTAATATATAAAAGTAACAGATTCCTCTGATGTCTGTTTTATTATTTTCTGCTATTAAAGCCCTCGGCCTGCAGATCGTCAGTTAATTTTAAGACAGAGTTGGCAACAAAGAGTGGGATAAAAAAGCCTCAGCAGGATTTATAATCGTTTCCTTACACTTTTTTCTGAAATCGGGATAATACAGGGGAGCAGAATCCTGCACTGACCAGAGAGGAAATGGAATCAGTGGCTTTCCCCCGCTTGATAAAAACATAATACATCTTATGATTAATGTTGTTATAAAGCACACCTGCGATAAGATTCAAGTATTAATATTTTCCATCGTGTTAATGCTAGAAGATAAACCGAGCTGGTGCCGCTACTGTCCACCTCAGTACTTTTCTCAGGCCTGCGCTTGGTCCACTTTTTCTGTGTTGTCACACCTAACGGATGGTCCTGCTTATGGGTGTAGATGTCAGGAACGTGCCTACACTGGACCAAGGTCCTGCTGAGATATTAGAATTATGAGCAAGAAATGTTGCAGCTATTAGTGTTTTATATATGTCAATGTATCAATAAACACTTCCTACAGACATCAAATGGCCTTGAATTTATTCATATATAGAAGCATTAGACTAAGTGAGCTTCCTGTTTTCCTCACTCATTTACAACTGTTCTTCCTTTTTGCTTTTACGCGTCCCTAGAAGTGACACAAGCAGCTGTGCACCATAAACAAAATTCCCTTTTACCCCCTCACCAAATCTCCACGGTCTCGGCAACCCCACCCCTCCATCCATTCCGACTACAGCAAACAAGCCAACCCAAACGCTGGCAGCTGCAGATGTGAGACTGTGTCACCTGTGCCTCATAATGCCCCCTCATACCCCCCCAGCTCGCTCTCATCAACCCCCCTTGTGTGCCCCTCAGACTCGGCTGGCGTCTGGCGTGGTAAGAGGGATGACTCTCTCGGCACATCCCTTCCTCTGCTCAGCCCGTCTCCCCATCAGCCCCTTCCCATAATTCCCGGCCTACTGGCATCATGGGCCCAATTAGGATGACACATCCTATCAGGGAGCTTGTTTTGCATAGTCGAATACAAATGACTGTGGAAGTGAAATGTTTTCATAAACTTGGTACAATGAAGACAAAGCCGGCTGTTAGTTTCTGCTCAGGCTGTCATGAAGAGAATGAACATGTCAAACAATGTTTCTGTTCGAGAGATTTGGGCTTCTTTATTTTTACTCATATCATGCCGTTTTATGCATACACTGTGTTTTGGAGTTGGCTAACCCCTGTCTTTAGGTTATAAATCTATATTAACACATGCTTGCTTTTATTTATTTATGTATCTTTAGCTTTTGGGGCATTTATAAATCAAATGTTTTAGCTTAATACTGTTTTTCAGAAATGACGCTGTAATGCCTGCATCCGTCATCATTATAACAAAATGAATAATTTAATTGCCCCTTCTTTCCCCCCCCCAAAAAATCAATATTCCCCACCTAAACGTTTGAGCAGTTTTTAGCTTTTATTTGTCCTCTAAAACTGTCTTTAGCTAAATGATACTGACCCTTTGAATCTTTTAACAACGCAATCAATAAAGCATGTTTATGCAAAGCTTGCAGAACCATCAGTTTGGGACTTTTGAAAAAATATAACCCTGGCTGCAGCTTGCTAAGTGCAGAGCGCTAGCACTAAATCTGGAGAGTTAAAGTTTTACTGGGGTGTTATGGGTAAAAATGCCTTGTCAGCCATCTGCCACATTCTCTCCCGACATCCATATTTCCAGAGCCGCTCAACTCCTGAGAGGGACCTGTACCGTCACCATGGGGCCGAACTCCCCCATAACAGCTCAGCTATTGCTGCACATGTCCCAAACAGCAACACATTCCATTAAAAGAACTTGTGACAGACTGAGCTGCACTATTGATGCTTCTGTTCTCTTTCATTTTTTAAAGCTTAACGAGTAGTGATGGCAATGCTGTCGGCATGACAACGTGGCATAATGTATTAAAATATAGAAAAACAGGAAAGGGCAAAATATAAAAATACAAATGCAATTTCATAAAAAATTGTGGCAGGCCAGGTTCCACACACCATGGTAAATGCTAATCATGGTTGATTAATCAGGGCTGCAATCCACTGATGCAAAAAGGTTACCCAGTCCACTGTGCAAAATGAGCTGCCCCTCACACGTCCCTTTAAATTCTAGGATGGCAATCACGGTAATGTGCACATTTCAGAAGTGCCCTCTTTCGCCTGGCTCTCGTGTTAGGGGCGATTTTTTCTGTAAATTCTGTTTTGGAAAATTATGACTCACGTTACATCTTATTCTCGCTCTCCTCTCTCTTGCTCTGTCTTTTCTCTCCTCCTTTCTCTCACTGTCTAACTAGTTCTTTGTTTCTCCTTTGGTCTCATCTATAGCTGCTGGACTCCTTCCAGCGCCGCTGAAACATGTCTTATCTGCTTAAGCTTCTCAAGTGCTGATCAAAACAATTTGTTGCACTGACGTGCTTGGGCTTCTTTCCTAACAGACTTTGTAAGTCAATAATGCTTGACTCCACAGATACATAACTCTGCTTTTAACTGAAGTTTCTTAATATATAATATGTACGATTTTTTTTGCTCTTTGGAATAAATAAATGTGACACGCCCCCTACTTAAAATTTTGTCGCCCCCTACAGGACAAATAGAGAAGAGAGGTGGTTAACCAAAACACAATTTTGGTTAATTCTGAGGCCACTAGTGCAATGCTTTTATTTTTCTGTCTTTTTAAAATTGTTATTTTTTAAAAAGTACCTAAAATTATATTACCAGCAATATGACAGTTTTAGTCCATTTGATCCATCTTTACCCAGCACGATTTTAAGAAAATAAAATTGTTGACATGGTCAGTGTAACACATCTGATTGCATAACCAGTAACCTAGAACAGAAAACAAATTTATTTTTGATTGTATTAAATGTATATGTGTGTGTGTGTGTGTGTGTGTGTAATTTGTAATGATGTATCTTTATTTTTGTTTTCAAAATCCTAAAATATGTTTATAACTTCTTATAATAAAATGTAAATATAAGTAATATAAATAAATAAATAAATAATACATTTATTAATTAATATTTTCAATGTGGTATTTTGCACCCCACTGTACAGTATTTATAGTAAATATTTAGCCATATGTGTCATATTTATACTTACATATCTATCAGCTTATACTGTAAATTTGAGCATACAGTAGTACAGTGTGTCACTGCTGTGGTCTAATCACTGCAGCAAGGGTTTTAAATTAGCATCTTTGAATTAGTGCTGGCTGGGGAGGTGGCGTGTGAGAAAAGTGTCATGTACACAGTGTCCAGGCGTACAGTATTAACACCACCTTAGTCAACAAAACATGCATGCCTCCTGCTCACACTGACAAAGAATGAGTGAGCTAAGCACTTGTAAATCACAGTGCCTGTAGCTCTCTCTTCCTGAGGCTCTGAGCTCAAAAGAGAAAACATGGAGTTCACTTTGGGGTGGGTGGAGGAAAGAAAGGGGGGTCTAGAGGTGGGGGTCTGGGGTTGAAGCAATATGCCATCAGCATCTGGGGGAAATCCAGGAAGGTGATCTAGCGCGAGAACATTGTGTCAACAGGGGAGTGAGAATAACAGCATACAGAGCTGTGACTGGAGCTGATAGCCTATGAACGCGGCGTGATTTTCTTCAGCGTTCACAGCTGGATCTGTAAGTGTTTTAGCTGTAAAAATGCTAAAACCGACACTTATAAGAAATTTCAGCACAAACATTGTGACATCATAAATGCGACGTGCCATTTTCATTTATCAGTATGAGATTGCTGTTGGAGGCCTTGGAGTGTTTTGCGATTAGAGGGCCATCACTCAAGATATTGAGGAGAGTGAGCAGTGGGATATGTTTTATGGTTATGGAACTGTGGCGAAAGGGAGGGACCTTTAAACTTGAGTATGTTTTTACTAGGAATGGGTCACAGTGGTCAACTAGTTGACTATTGGGGTTGACTTTTTTTAACCGGCTTAATTACTCAGGGCTTGCTTTATAAAATCAGGAGCCATCCAGAGAAAGCCACGATTTTGAAAACATGTAGCTTTCAGTTGTCACAGAAAGGTTTCGGGGAGTGTGTATTGACACTGGCAGCTCATCAGTCCAATTTATCCCACAGATCCAATGTGGCCCCAACAAGTTATTTATATGGATTTCAGTTTGAGACAGAATAAACCACAATGATAAATGTACATCACAAACATTATCTAATGACGTCTTGTGGTTCCAACATTGCTGGATTCATTAAGTTTGGTGGTTGCATTGCGAAAGATGTCGAGACACTTGTAGCAATGACAGATGGATTCACCAAACTTAGATTAATGGTCTATTTCATCTTGTTTTATGTTTTAAATCTACTTCTTACATTAGTAATGGATCTTATTCTCCACACAGATTTTTACATCCCTTGCCTTCTATTGAGAAGTCAGTACTTTAAAAAACAGTGAAAACGTTCGTAGTTTTCTTGAGGAAGTAATGTAAAACTGACCAAAAACACAAACACATGTGGCTTATGGCAGATACCTGGATTCTATTCAACAGCCAAATGTTTCTCCATGTTGTGGTTTTGAACTTACAGAAAATATACCATACTTAATAGATGGCACGCCAATGATAGCCTTTTACAAGAGTTATTGAATTTACACAAAATGACTTACATAAAATTCACATTTTGGTCAGTGTGTGATGCAGAACTCCCTGCTTGCGGGAGAAACAAATTCTGATCTAAAGCTTGTGCAGCTGAGATCATATTTGCTACTCGCTTACAGCCTAAAACCACATTTCCTTGGATTTAGCCAATATCATGGTTAGTAATGGAATTCCTCAGGGAAAACAAATTGCTGCTGTCACATAATCAATAAACATATGGGAATAAATGTCAAATGCATGTTCCCTCACCGGTCATGAAGCATAGTCACTACCCAGCATGCTTATGTCCCGCAGTGCCCTTCCCAGCATGCACTTGGTTCAAAAGGTCTACTGGTTTCAGTTATCGTACTTCGGAATCAACCTCCCGCATATGATTCCAATTTGTAAATGTTTGTTTAGCTTGAGTCTTTAGCAGGTTTCTTTGGCTGAGGTGAAAGGTGTTTCTATGTTGTGGCAGTCTTAATGCTTTTAAAACTCCTCTTCTTTCTGACTGTGGTTGACAGAGCGATCTCCTGTGAATCCAGTCTCTTAGGTGGGGGGCAAAACACGTTGTCACTGCTTCTTGTCGTGTATCCGATAATTAAAAATCTGATTTATTGGCAGGCGTCAACAATCACAGAGGGCCTCTTTTCCCCTCTCAGCTTTATGATGTTCATCCTTCCTGAGGCTAAATTTACTTGACGAGGAGAAAAAAGGGAAAAAGAGTGCAAGGAGAAAAAAAGAGACCTTTGGTTTTTTACCCTCTGTCACCTCATCTAATTCAGCCCCCCCGCAGGCTTGTCTGTCACTCAGCTGCCGTGGCAACGGGGGCAGACAGAGAACACAGGCGCTGACCAGCCTCGCTTTGGTGCAGTTTATTCTAATATTTATTGCCACCCAGAAAATGAGCGTAATAAAGGCGCACAAAGGCGGCAACACTGAGCGTTGTGCATAATGTCGGTTTTAACAAAGACCCAGGGGAACGTGGATGCAGCAAGAGAAAGCGTCTTGTTTGATAATTTAACATGACAGTGTCATAAAGCTTTTTTGATTTTTCTAAATTTTGAGCTTGTAGAACTGAAAGTGTCTTGCATGTGTGATCTCAATGAGCCTGAACATCTGCAACGTGACAATTTCAGTCGAATTGCACATCGTCAGGAAAGCTACAAGAGCTCTCAGTGTATGTCAGATATGAAACCATCATTATCAGATTGACTGTGTGATTGACATTTTATTATATAACAGTACATCAAAGCAAATGTAATTTATTTTCAAATATTAGTGAATATAAATTTATATTTACATTTTACATTTATTTTAATAATTATAAAATTTTGTATTCCACCCTGTGTTGTAGTTTTGAATTTACAGAAAATATACCAATTTGGTTAAATTCAATAACTTGTAAAAGGCTATTATTGGCCTGCCATCTATTAAGTATGGTATATTTTCTGTAAACTCAAAACCACAACAGAATACATTATTTTATAAAATAATGTATTCCAGCCTCTCTCTAACCCTTAGAATTAAAGTGTCCTATGCCTTTAAGAAATGCCCTCTTCACATGTAAAATAAGAATCGCTTATTTTAAGAAATTAAAATGTGGTCACCTTTCCAGCTTGGTGTCAATAAATGCTCATTTAGGACGGGTGAGAATGTTTGGAGCTTTGAAAGCTTGTTAATCTTAAAATATCAAGACAAATTTGATTCCTCATGGTATGACCTATTTACAGAAGGAAACATAAGAAAACATTTCACAATAAAGACTTAAATTGATAAATTGTTAATGTGATGGGGTAATCATTTCGGGCACCTGTGTGAATCAGAGGGCAACTTATTTCATCCACTAAAAATAGCCTTGGAACCAATCAATTAAAAGCACAAATGGCTGAAAAAGTGAAAAGTTTGTTCAGAGAAAAGGTCATTTTTATGCAGGTTTGATTTGTGTCACTCGGTTTGATTTGTGCTCCAATGCAAGGACATTTTTTGTGTGGCTTAAGTGTCTAAATACATTTGGGGCCCATCGTATTTTAAAACGCATCTTATTCGTTTATTTTGACATTTTTGTAGCAATTATATTGTGTGATTTTAAAGGACTGTGGATCTCAAAAGGTAACACACACAAGATGTGGAATCTGAGACATCCACATACACGGACACTTTGAAAACTAAAAGAGGACCGTGAATGTACACTGTATCAGGTGAATCCCATAGTCAGTCAGACAGACAGGTATATGGCTGGTTGCTGAGGCTGTATCAGGTGCTTTCTCTCTCTGGGAGGCCTGAGACAGGCCTGTGCTATGCCGGCTGTCAGCTCATCAGGTGCACAGGTCCGGCTGGCTGACGGGCTCCAGCTCTGAGGCCTGGGTTGATGACACCTTCCTGTTCCACTGTGACAGGCCCAGTCCGACAGGCGTCAAAAAACACTCAGCCCTTCTCAGCGTTCACAATGTCTAATACACACACGCGCGTGTGGACACCAGCGCGCATACACATTCACAACCTCATACCTGCTTTGACATGAAAGAACACACACATATTCCATGGCTTACACAAACACACACCCACACACACTCCGTGATTTGCACTCACTGCCTACCCATTTCCACAACCCACCCTTCTGTGCTGTCGAAACTTGATGAACTGTGACGGGAAATGTGACGACAAACATACAAACATATACAGACCCGCCTTAAAAAAATACAAATAAACAAAGTTGCCATAAAACTCATCAGGACAGGGTAGATCCAGGGAGAGTAATGGTTTGAGTTATTATAGCATAGGTGAGTGCTAGAAGCTGTCTTTGCAAGTTGTCAGTAAAGAATGCCCAGAACGCAGGTACTTCTGCCAGACCTCTGAAGGTCGGACAAGCTTATGTTTGGCTGAGGAACTTTGGCTGAGTACACACCAGCTGTCTCTTTAACCATCACTCAGACAGAGCTACACTGTTTGTGTGTGTGTCTGTGTATGTGTGAGGCTTGTGCGTCTTTATTGTCGTTCAAATGCTGCCAGTGTGTGTCCTGCGCTTGCTGCCACACACACTCACTCACCTGTTTGGTGGGCTACCAGATGCTGACTGCTTGAGGCCTAAAAGGAGAGAAAGCGAGAGAGAGAGAGAAAAAAAGAGAGGATGTGAGGGGGGTGGGCCAAAAGCATCACACCCTCTTCTCTCTCAATTCCATCCAGTCACCAGAAGATGAGCTTGATTTTTTTTATGTTTTGGGAGGCATCCAATAGACAGAAAGAAAGAGATGCAAGTGGCAAAACAATGGTGGAGAAAGGAAACAAGGTGAAGTAAAATACAGAGCATGAGAATACGAGCGTGGAACCCCACAGCGTCAAACAGAATGGGCTCACCAGATATGAAGAGATTAGCCAGACGCTACCTCAGCCCAGGCCTGTTTTTATGGCTACTAACGCCTCTGGAAAAAAGTTAACACTCCTCTCAGCAAACTCCTCAAGCTCCTGTCTACTCCTGCTCGCAAACACAGAGGAAGGCAAGAGAGCAAAAAGGGGTGGTTACACTTGTCGTCAGCACATTAAAGTCTTTATAACATCATGGCGAGAACAACTGACTTAACCACATACTAAAATGGCTAACAGCTACCACAATTGCCATGTAAAAATGCATTTAAAATAAGATGTGGTTTATTTTATCAAATGTCATTTTTTTAAATACATAGTGGCACAAAAGTGAAATTCAATTTTAAGTGAGTTCTTATCATTGCACTTAGTTTAAAAGAGACATTATTTATGTATCTTGCGTAATTGGCCATTAGAGAATTGTTAACAGAATTTCCTATAGTATTGTCGGTAATTTGTTGATCAGATCATAATCCATGTGTGGAAATCAATCACATGTCTCAGATTGTGATCTATTACACTTAGATTTTGGTTGACTGTTTTAATGTGTTTGTTTATTAATGACAGTCTTTCTGTGTTGTTTGTACAGCGGTGATCATGACATTATTACTTCATCTGCTCGTGAGATATGAGTTCAAGATAAAAGCAGATTGCTCCCGTCACATTAAAGACATTAGAGGAAAGTCAAATCAGTTCAAATTAAAACCATGTGGCAGAAAAAGAATCAATTAATTAAACAAAAATCTGCAAGCCAATCATGTTTTAATTTCAAAACAATTTATTGTTTTTCATGCATCGTCAAAATCTATACAGTTCCAAAAACAATCACGCACCAAAACAAGACACAACTCTGAATTGGAGAACAGCACAAAAATTATACGTGTTATAAGTGTTATATGAATAAATATCGACCAAAATGCATTTCTTTCCAGAAGTTCACTTGCTCTGATAAACAGGCCAGTTTTAATTTTGTCACTTTGTGGAGGCTCACCATATTAATTTTGAGAGTGTGTTTGTTTGTGTGTGATGGGCTAATTCAGTGCCTCAAGAGCGCTAGCACTCATTCTGCTCTGGCTTGTTCTCGTTTAATCGCTTCTTCTTTCTTTTTTAATTTTACACCAGAGATACTCAAACAGTCTCCTCAGCATTTTGCCTTCCTCCTCACCCTCATCCTTCCTACCTGCTTAATTCCCCTCTAACGGGCCGCGCCAAAGTCGTTAGCTGATTAAGGCCCTTAATTGGGCTCAGAAGAAAAAGGTGAAGACAGGGCTGAAGTTTCGAAAAACAAGAATTTTGTTTTTTGTTCATTTTGAAGGGAATGAGTGTCTAACTTTTTACATGTTAGCTTAGCAAAATGTAATAGTGCCAAAAACATATCAGTTATATCAGTGGTAATGATTGACAATTTTAACAGTTATTTTAGTAATGGTAACCTTTATAATTACTTTTAATAACAAAACAGTGTTAAACTTCAAAAGACTTTAAATATAGCATACAGAACATGTGAACTACTTCAATGATAAATAGTTTTAAGAATTTTTTAGTGAATTTCATTTTTAAGCATAATGTAATTATACATATAAGAACTATAGAAAGTTATTGTTTTTTATCTCACTCAAAAAGTTTTTATCTTAGAATTAGCAAACAGTTATGCAAAAAAGTATATATGAATGTATATAAATATAAAAATTAATTAACTTTCTATATGTAGAAATACATGTTTTATATGTATTACTACATTATGCTTATATATATATATATATATATATATACACATAAATACATACATACGTACAACTGTTTCTCTTGCTCACTGAGCCAATATTTGTGCCCCTGGCAATAAAGGACCATGTAAATGCTGATAGTGAACTGGAATCAGTTTGACTCTGATCTCTGCCTGACCTTGTGGTTTTAGTATAGCGTTGATGACCGCTCCCTGGGCCGCCTGTCAG
>JAZGTJ010001717.1:26930-51246 GCA_036877575.1 Botia almorhae | reverse complement strand
AGGTGACAGGTTGGTCACTGAGCGTCGAATGTGTTTAACTGCCTCGCTGGCTGTAAATTTGTCACACTGTCATTTGCTGGAAAGTGAAAACCACAGTTTGCCACAGAATCTTTATGAGCTGTGAGCTTCCAGGTGCTGTGTGGTCATACAGTGCTGATCCTGAATCAGGTTTTTGTAGGTACTGGGTTTCTGCAGAAGCTTCCTGGCTCTTAGTGGCATGTTTAAAAGATGATGGAAGTGACATGTTTCTCAGCAGAACCTACAGTAAGAGATATGTCTGATATGTCTTCTAGATTTTTCCATATTGTTTACTTGATTGTAACGTTGGCTAAGTTTTATTTAGGATTTTATCATGTTCTGTCATAATGTTCGGATTATTACTAATTATTCATTTTATCTTAAATACATTTTTAGGCAATTACTCCAGCATGGAGCTTTTCTGTGTATATATTTTCCAGCTGTTTTTATATCTATTTTTTTAGCTAAATATGTACCTGTATAAAACTTGGTAAAAGAATTTAATAACACCTTCAAATGTTTAAAACAAAAATGCTGCAAAAGCAACGACTTACTGCCTGTTATGAATCTATCTTCTTTTTATTCAGCATATTCTGATTAAATACATTTTCATTATTACACATAAACATGTGTCACATTGTTTTTCAAAACATCCGCAAATTATTAGTTTACATCCAGCTTTCACTGCTCAGGGTTCCTATGCGTGATGTCTAATGTGATTTATAGAGGGGAACACACACACACACACACACACACACACACAGGTTTTGTTATGAAGAAATGCCAAGAAGAAGCTTTCTCTTCTTCTCTCTCTTACACACACACACACACACACACACACACAAAATTTGTGTCCTGGAGAGCCATTAAAGAGGTGATGTCATGTCTGAAGTGAGACTGTGTGTGTGTGTGTGTGTGTGTGTGTTTGCTCTCATCCGTCACTCATTCAGAACCGTTGAATGGCTCGGGTCGCTCTGAAAGAGAACCACAAAAAACCCTGAAATCCCCAACAAATTCATCACTGACTGCCTATTCTGGTCCAGTTGAATTTAACTCAAGCTTCTATAGGAATGTGGTCATGGGTTATAAATAAGAGTCTATATATTTATCCTGGATGATTTATAAAAATAAGATTGAATGTATTTAAAGCCTGTAAGACTGAGAGAAAAAGAAACAAAACATTTTGAAGGAATGTCACAATAATCCTTTTAATAAATTTTTAAAGATTGGAAACGTTTTGCTTCTCAGCTCAGTTTAATCTTAAAGATTTAAAAGATATTAATCTCTATCACAGGAATACATTTTTTGTTTAAAAAATGTGTTTTATCAGGTTTAATGATTACGATTGAATCGTTTAGTGGTGTAATAAAATATATTGTGTTTGATTAGCGTTTGCTTCTAATGTCCCCTGATTCGTGTGACATCACTTCCTCCTCATTGGCAGGTGTGTGAAACCAGTTTCTGGTGTGAGACTCATGTTGTTTTCACAGCTGCTGAGGTCCTTGTTTTGTCCTTGTTTCTCGTTAAACGTCCAGCAGTCTTTGATTTATTCCTGTCTGATGTTCTGGAGGACCAGAGGTGGGACTTCATTGAGAGATGCTCTTCACCAGTGTCTTTTGACTGCTGTGTGAGGAGAGGGGAGCATTTGAGGCACAAAAGACAAACACAAACATTTAGCGTGAGACAAAGACCGGCCTGAGTAGCTCAGTGAGAGGTTAAACTCCTCCATTGTTTGCAAGCCATTAAAAGATCACTGGTTCGTCCTTTGTCATTAAAAACTGAGGGACACAAAACCTGTGGAGAACATGTCAGGTCATATTTCATCACAAAATCACAGAAAAGACATACGAAAAATAACAGTAGCCATTAGTATGTTTTGCATTACTGTAACGCAATAAACATAAATCTCATTCTCAATACTGTGATGATATTTCATGCATCTTAAATGCATTTGAAGCTATTAATGGTAATATTTGTTGTACTAAATTGACTTAAAGCAGAATTGAATAAAAGAATATTTGCATTATTGAAATATTGGAGCACAGAAATGAGAATCACCGTGTGAACATGGGAATCACAGAAAAACTAAAAGTCACAAAGGAAATGTGTTTATTTGCTTTGAGAATAATGTCAAAATGCTAAAATAAACCAGGTCCATGGTCTTTAAAATGTGTTTCATTGCCTTTATGTGTAATTTAATGTGTTATTTTCCTTTTGGGGTGAAATTTGACCCAAACATGGTTTTCGGGAGACTCGCACTCAAAGCTGCAGTTTAATAATGTAGCACAGTTGTCATTTTATCACTAATGCTTATGGCTATTTAATTGATTGTTTCTTTAACTGTACAGCTCATATGTTTCTTTTGGGCTGCTTAACCTCTTAATTTCTTTCTTCTGAGATCCCTGAAAAACTGTGTAAATAAGCAGAGTCATTTGAGCAGAGAAATTTGGCATGCTAACAATGATGTAACATCCGTTGAATGTCAGGTATGTTTAGATTCGAAAAAAGTGACACGAGGGAGTGCGCTTGTAAAGTGTGTGTGTGTGTGTTGGACTAAAGTGCCCTTGAGAGGACAGGCAGGTTTAGAGGCAATAAAAGGAGATGTGGAAAGTGGAAACTCAATAGCAACGGGGCTTATGTGGCCATTGTGCTCCTGTAGTCTCCAGCATCTGCAGACAGCAGCCTGTGAAGTAATGAGTCGTCTAGGTTTATATTGACCAGTCTGCTGCGGTGGTCATGGGGACGATTACATTTACTATTAAGAGTGAAGGGATTACACATCTAAACTCATTGAAATGCAGAGAATGAATAGATGGAGGTTGAAAATGAGGCTCACCGGCCTCCGTCCGTCTCACGTTTTGCTTTTCAGTTTATATATTGTTTTTGCTCTGATGGAGCGTATCAGAAACAGGATGGTGGAGATGGTACTAGGTCTTATTTTTGACTTGCGTGTAAAAACGACTAAAAATGACAAATGCATTCAGTAAATTGTAATTATATCTTGTTTTTTTGTTCTGCACATTTCTTTTTAAACATGACCATAATGTTTGGATCACATGCACACATCTGACGTCCTTAAAGGGATAGTTCACCTAAAAATGAAAAATTCTGTTGTCAGTTATCCCTATGCAAATAAGAATCCATTTTTGCATAGAACGCAACATGAGACTCTTGGAACAGTCTCTTAAAAGTAGTTTTGTTCTACGCAAAGAATAGATAGTTTATTCGCACTCTGTTTTTTAAACCTTTGACAGAACTTACATTTTTGGGCGCACTGTCCCTTTAATAAACCACAGACTTTGCTACAACATTTGGTTCCTCTCCAGAAAAGTGTGGACTAAGTGACGTGATGCTAAGACTTTCTCTTAGAGCAGCAACCTGATCTGGGCCGGGACAGGTCTTTGGGGAGCAGGGTTGGGTCTCTGTTTATGGACCAATCAGTGATGGGTTTTACTAGCGGCCTTGCAGCGCCGCAAACGTGTGCGCTTGTGAGACTGAAGAAAAGCTGGGAAGGGGTCCGTCGGGCCAGAGGGCGAATGGAACACCGGCGAGGGGTTCACAAGTCTAAACCGTAGCCGTCTGTTAGCAGCCGAGCGTGGTGAACTCTGTGCCCTGATGTCGCCCGGAGGAGGGGGTGGTCGAAGTCCCCAGACCACACTGTAATAAGATCAGATCTTAATGGTGGTCAGGGTACATTCGAGCTCTGATCCATATTGGCTACATCTAGAGTGTCGGTTGCGCAAGTCCTTTTGAGCAGCAGAAGTTTTCATGTATCTTTAGAACAAATAAGCCATGATGTCACATTGTTTTTTTGTGTTTGTGTGCTTGAGTCTGCTTCCTATCAAGGTCAACAAAACAGTTAATATGGACAGACAATGGCAACAATTCTGCTGTATTGTGTTCTCCAGATCACAAAGCAGAATTCAGGTTCCTTTTCTTTGATTCCGACAAAATTCGGTGTGTTTTAGAATTCTTGATTTCTGTCTCATGTCGATTAGTTCGGTCTCCTGCTTCATTCAGCATCTCAGTTCAGATAAAATAATTCTGCGTACCATTTGTGATCTGTTCTTGAGTCAAATAGTTATATTTAACATGTTTGCTAAGTCAATTTGACGTGTGTGTGTCAGTAAATATCGAGGCTTAATTTGAGTGAATGTTTATGCAATAAATTTTACTTATATATTTCTTCATTACAAATGTTACACGTATCTACTTTAATAATAACAACAATTAATTATGTATAATTACACGCAGCATGTATATGTATAATTACAAGTAACCCTAAACCAAACCCTACTAGTAAGTACATGGTGATTATTAATTTTACTCAGTCCTTATATGTATATTTACACTGTAACAAAGCACCTTAAAATAAAGTGCAATGAATATTTTTACCTGTATGGGAGATACTGTCATATTTTAAATGTGTAAATGAAAATGTCACAGATTTTATTTGTTTGCTTTATATTTTTTCATTCTTTCTGGAAATTGA
This sequence comes from Botia almorhae, assembly GCA_036877575.1. Classification (NCBI taxonomy): domain Eukaryota; kingdom Metazoa; phylum Chordata; class Actinopteri; order Cypriniformes; family Botiidae; genus Botia; species Botia almorhae. The sequence continues at coordinate 46,736 of JAZGTJ010001717.1, read as the reverse complement.
TGGAGTGGCCTCTATCAGTTAACAAAGTGCCAGTGGGACCAGAATAAAGACCTAGTTAACGCTGACCTAATGACACCTAATTAAAGACCAACACACTTCTAGTAGCTGCTGCAGTGTGTGTGTGTGTGTGTGTTCGGGTGCAGATCCCCATTGCAGGGGCTGTAAGCATTTAAGCAGTCGTCTTATGTTGTGGGAGGTTTCCCCCCTTTAAATCATCCTTTTCTTCTCCGTAGTATCTCTCTGTTCTCATGCTTTCCGGGTCTGTGGGGGTAAACGTGGCGTCACAGGAAATGAGATGTGTTCTGTATAACCCGGATGAGTTCCACTCTGATCAGATCTGGGCAATTAAGGGCGAGGAACCACAATGGCACAGCCCGGTCGGAACTCTAATTGTGTGTATTTGTATTCGCACATGCGTGTGTGTGTGCATGTGTGTTTGGGTTGACAAGCTGCTCTGCTTGACATTGGGATTGACCTGTGTGTGTGTGTGTGTGTCGGGTTTACATATGGCAGAGGGGCTGTTTAAGAGGGGCTGCTGTGGATCTCTTCTGTATGAAGAGACACAAGGCACAGAGCGATTGTTTGTTTCGTTCACGGCCCCTCTGTTGACTTCCAGGTTCTTGCACTCTCAGGCGCTGTTATGAAGCATTCAGATGGTAATTTGCACTAAGGGAGGGGCAGATTCTCACACAAACTTGATTTGTCTTTGAATAGCAGCTTGTGTTTGCTCTGACCTCTCCACTGCCCAGAGACACCAACCATCTCTCTCTCTCTCTCTCTCTCTCTCTCTTTCTCTATCTCTCTCACTCACTCTCTCACACACACACACTCAACACACATACTGCTTTGCATTCTGGGAGAAGGACCATAATTCTCCTGCTCTTATATAATATGGGTTTCATTGTCTGTTTTTTCTGTTCTTTCTCTCTTAAACGGACTCATTTAGCTGTGTTTTCTCTCTCCTCGTGTGTGAGCTGCAGATGCGTCTGCTTTCTGCAGTCTGATCGGCTTTTGAAAAGTTCTCTCATTCCTTTCATTATTGTGATCTCAGTTCTGGCTTCTGTTTAAATTGATCCCTTATGCTGCTTTACAGGAAGACATTGTGTCAGAAATGAGGGCCGTAAAAAACATTCTTAAAGAAATACTGAAGCAAACGTTTAGAATACAATCAAAGATAATTAAATAGAATAAAATGCCATTTTTAAAAATAAATGTGGTTTTTACATTAAAGGGTTATATATTGTTCATTGTAATATTTTATGAAGTGATATTAATCCAAACTGATAAGCTACATGAGATTCATAGGAATAAATTGTATTTTGGTGTCAGCTTCTGCTTGTGCCGCAGCCGCAGTAAACTGTTCCAGAATATATCATGTGACCTCAGGCTATTTTTTTTCTAAATAATAACATTTGTTCTGGTTGAAATTATCATCCGATCAGTTCTGGTCTGCCACGTCACATTATACAGCCCGATTATGTGTTAATCAGAGCCCCCCCCCAAACACACACACACACACACACACACACACAAACGTACATACATCCTTCTTAAATTTTTCCATTTTATAGAATTTAGTTTCTTGACATTTGCGTGTTTGAATTTCGAAATTCTTTTTAGGAAAGCAGCAATAATTATAGACTAGACAAAATTAATCAACAACCAAATCCATTTAATACTTTTCCATCTTTTCTAGCTTTGGTCTTCAGTTTTTGTCAAAAGTTGCCATATTTTGTTCAATTGTACTCTATCAACTTGTTCAGGTTGTTCAATTGTTATTAATTCTTTTGGTTGGAAAAAAATTAAATTTGAGTTTTTATGCGTTATTTAAATTAGTTCTTTGGTACAGACGTTCTGAGCCATAGCCTGATCTCTGGTTGTTTTTCTGTAGTTTGGTGAGGGGCTGAACCAGACAATGACTCTGAGGGTCAGAACTGCAGGTGACCCCCAATTTACCAACTCATATTTCTGGCTGCGGCGACCTTTCTGTGGTCAAATCCAGAGACACCCTATCTGAAAGAAATCAAATGGATGGACTGATGGAATCAGTGGAATTCCCCTTGAAATGCAGCACTGACATCATATGTGTGATTGTAGGGGAAACAACGTTGTTTCTCTGCTTAAAAAAAACAAGCCAAAAATGTAGGCAGCACAGGAACGTTAGCACGTTACTAGAACGTTACTCTGGCGTACGGCGTGTGTGTGTTTCTCCAGGGAGAGACCTGTGCTACAGTGTTACTGCTTTCTAAAAGCGTGTGTGTTTAGATGCTATAGGAGCTCCAGCGCCCAGCTGTTCTACTGCAGAAATCCTTGTGTTGTGATTTTAGTGCTGGTTATTTGTTCCTGTCGAGCTGATCTGAGATCAGAAAGGTTGAACATCTCGGTCTGTTTGCTTTGTTTAGTGGCTGATATGCACTGTTCTGCCATTGTGACAGAAGAGCTTTATCTTTTTTTTTGTTTTGTATTTAATTTACATTATGTTTGAACTGCATTTAGAAATGCAGAGTTGAAATTGTGCCTAAATAGACAGGTGCTTAAAAACACTTTACTAATGTAATGGGCAATAGGCTGTGTTAATTACCTTTTGTGTGTTGAGTTAACAATACAGCCGCGTTAAGGAACAATGCATCTGTCGCAACGGTCTGAATGCAGGTGAATGTATGTTGGACCTGCAGGGGTGGGTGGAGTTGTAAATGTCAGTGAGAGCGCTATTGTGAAGAGAAAGAGACACCAGGGGTGTTGTGAATGTTGCCCCTTTCCAGCCCAAATAATAAGATTCATATTGTTCCTCTGGATGCTGTCCCAGCCAACACGTTTACGTTGTAGGAACGTTTCCCTACTGTTTTCTTGAAGTAATAAAAACGTTAATGTTATGTTACTTTTGAAGGTTCCAGGAATGTTAAAAAAAACATCACATCAAACATCACAGCATATCACATCAAAACATCAAACATTTAATTCTGTAATTTTTTAAAAATATTCCACTAACAACAATACTATTTCTGCTGCAAAAACGTTTTTGATAACTTCGAGAGAATGTTTAGGAAACATTAGATAACGTTATAAGAACGTTCCCTTTTAGCTGTGGTATCTGTTCCTTTGAGATAGTTATCAGACAGTTTTCTGTTTGTTTTCAATACATCCTGTTTCACCAGGCTGAATAATCAGACAGTACGTTTAATTTATCAGAGTTCATTATTTCAGCAGGTTCCTAATGTTGTGTTGTGAACTAACAGAAAACCTTTAAATGCCCTTTAAATGCCTCACTTTCACTTCGTCTCTTGTCTCCTGTCCTCTTCTAACATGTCCTCTGTCTCACCGCACTGTTTAATCAGTTTTGTCCTGGTGTCATCCAGACACAATCCTGACGGATAATTCACAGCCCATATAAAATGTAGATCAGACTTCAGAAGGGGAATTATTTGGCTCTGATTGATTTTAAAAAATGGATGATGGATTCAGCTGCTTGCGTGCAAAGTTATGTCGTGAATATGCATCAGATATTTCCATAAATCAACAATGAATATTAAACAGGCTCCTTTAAATCTGCAATAACAAAAATATAAATGTGTTTGTTGATTATAGCTGTGATTTTTGAATAGTCTGAGTGTTAGTTTCAGTGAAGCGTGTGTGTGTGTGTGTGTGTGTGTGTAGCTGTGTGCTCCAGTGGATCTCTGGAGGAGATTAAACTCTGTTCATGCTGTCTGAGTGTTTTTTCTGCTATTCTTCCCACCCAGGTGGATCTCTGCATGTGGTCTGCCTGATCAGCCCATTTATCTCTCACAAACCAGCAGAATTGTGTGTGAGATTCTTTAACCCTTCTGTAGTCTATCCTTCATCTTTAGATCTTTATAGTATTTTTCATATTATAATTAATATTGTTATAGCTACTCAAATGAAAATAGAAAATGAATAATAATTAGCAAAAACTATGGGGCTCCTCTGCTTTAAATTTGCGACAGAAAGCATAAATCCTCTGCCTTAAATTTGCTACAGAAAGCATAAATTAAACCTTATTTTTAGAGTGTTATGCTTGTGTTGTTGGTATTTTAAATAATAAGGTCTCTTAAAATTTGTGTCATTCTTTAAAAATGTATTTGGGTAATAGTTGCTATATTTTATATTTTTAATTGTAATTATTTTTTTCTTTTGTAACTTTAGACTTAAAATTAAGGTTCAGATGAATGTTTAGTTGGTTTAATAATTTAAAATGAATACAATTTAATTTCTAAAATAAATTTAATAATAGTTTAATATTATATTGATAATTGCAATAAAAAAGATCAGATAATAAAAAGATAATAATTGCAATAAAATAATAAGCTTGTAATTTAGCATTGTTACATATTCTGTATAATATAACGCATATGTTCATAAATAACTGGGAAGTGTTTTTTAAATCTTAAGTGAAATTATCTGACTGAAATATAAATTTTGAATTACAATATTTTTGTAGAAAAACCTTCACATTTATGACACTAAATATTACATTTTATATAGCTAATCCAGGTAACAATTTACAATATTTGCAAATCTGTTTCAAGTAAGTAGATTCGAACATACAGAGAAAGTAAAGCTTTTGTAATCCTTATTAAAACCACACACAGTGTGTCTGCGCTGGCAAACACTTTCCAGCCATTTAAGAAATGACCTCTGAGAGGATCAATGTGCAATTTTTAATGCAGTTTTTCTCATATCTGAGAGAGCTGCAGTAAATTCCCCTGCTCAATATTCTGAAAGCTCGTTCCTTCTTATATCTCATTTTATTCTTTTCTGTTTTCACATAATTGATTTTCTGCATCCTGACAACAGTGACACTGTCTCTTCACTTGGCTGATCTCTTTCTTTTCTTTGCCTTTGAATTTGCTCATTTTGTGTCGTGGTTTTGTTCGTCCGCTGCGTCAGATGGACGGCGAGTCTGTCTCTCTCTCTCTCTCTCTCTCTCTCTCTGCATCATTTGAATAAAAACAGAGACACGCTGATCTCTGCTTGAAAAATACACATTTTACTAATGAGTGTTTTCAAATATTTGAGGTGCAATGCAACCGAAAATTAATTAAATGACTGTGACTTGGCAGTGTGTGTGTAAATATTTATTTTTCTTTGATAAATCTGTTATATTGTTAAATATAAGATATAGTATAAGGTCTAGTAAGATAAAAATATTAGGGGTAACTACCTTTAAATAAAAATTACATTTGTGAAAAGTATATAAATGTAGTGTAATATTATTTATTAGTGTAATAAAAAACACAAAAGAAAATTATTTCTTTAGCTTTATGTCTTGGAAATCCCACCATTAAAAACCTATAAAAAGACAATTATAAAATGTATTATGAAAAACTTTGTGATATTTGTACTAATGTTTAATTCTAAATTTAGAATTTTTTACTCATTTAAAGCAGAGACATGTTTTAAAGGTATGTTATTTTAAAACCTGTCCACTTTCTAATTTCACAAATTCAGACCCAAACAATTTCAGTATTTGTCCAAATGCGTCTGTAATTCAAATAAACATAATTTTCTAAAGCAAAGATATAGCAAAGTCATTTACAGGAAAGGTGAATAGACCTGTAAAAACATCATTACCAGATTGCTGAAACCTCATGATAATTGTGAATCATTGATTCATTATGAAAGTGTCATTTAAATAATGGGTGTTATCTGATCAGCTTTAAATACTTGATTTCACTCATACCTCATTTAATTCTCTTGTTGTTTTTTGTTAATTACCTCATTACCGATATGAAAGAGAGAAAACAATAGAGGAGGTGAATTTAGTTTAAACGGTATTAGAACATGAAAATGTGATTATTAATTAAAAAAAAGACTTTAATACATTCCTGAAATCGTACGACATTATGGCAAAACGTCTGATCATTAAATATAATCAGACATGAAAAGCAGTCAAGTCTGACCAGAGCTAAAAAAAAATGCTGGCTAAGCTATCCGTTTCACACACGCACCGACAGAAGGTTCGATATGCATTCGATCGATGAATGAAAAGGCACAATGGCAAAACCGGACGGGCTTCTTTTCAACTCCTCGTCCCCAGTGTTTCCAGCAGTCTGCAGTTCCACAGCAGAGAGCAAGGGTTATATCAGGGCTGCTCTGTGGACCGTGCAAACGAGTCTAGACCAATGACCTGCTGAATAGCTGCCTGTGAAGAACACGCAAGTTTAGTCAGGATGAAGAGAAATTGAGGCGGACCCTCTTTTGAGCGCGGAGCAGCTCGCGGCCGCTGGGAGGTAAGAGGCAGGGTAGAGCCACTGCATCTGCTTCCATGGTTACTGGCCGGGCATGGAGACCCCGCTATTGTGAAGAATCCGTTCTCATGCTCCCAACAAGGAAATGTCACGCTTTTTAAGAGCGCCCGGTCCTGGACGCTCTCTTCATCGGCCAGACGGTTTTTCTTTCCGACCGTAATCAAAATGGTAGCACATGGCCGTATAGAGGAAGAGTGAAAAGAGTGTGTGAGTGTGTGTGTGTGTTGGGGTGCAGAGAGGATAAGGTTTTTGTCACTTTCAGAAAATCTAAATCTTATTTCGAAGATATTTGGCATGAGGCTTGTGTTTGGGGGTAGTTGCGAGGCGCTGGGGGTATTTTTTGTGCTCTGCCTCATGTTGTGATGAAGGATCACCCCGAAAAGGGCCAAAGGTCAAGGTTTATATTGTGTTGTCGGGGTCTTTTGTTGTGTGGGGTCATATTTATGTAATTGGGCTTCATTGCTGTTTGTTTGGAGTTCCGTGCCAACTGGAATTCATGTTTTTTGGCTTTAGCTTGTAATTTTGGATTGCGAGTTTTTGTATATAACATTAATCACAAAGAGCCGTGTTTATATGGTTGCTATATCAATGCATTGGTGGTTATCAGGTGGATGTGGCCGCTGGGTGGGTGTTTGTCTTTCAGTGGGGGTTGTGGTGGAACGCTGAATTTGGCCGTGCAGCTGACGCTTGCCCTCCCATCGAGAACACAGTGGGGCCAGATGGCAGTGGTCTAGCGAGAGTTCAGGACACAGGATTTGCAGAGGGATCGTGGGAAAGTTTGGGGCTGAGTTCACCCGCTCAAAGACCAGTGTCGGGATTAAAACCAGTCACGATTTAAACACAAATACATCATCTGAGCCCAGTAATACATGTTTCGTTTTTAACTCCATGTAATTGTGCTACCTGTTTGTTTCATTTGTACAAAAGGGAAGAAGACTATATAGGCTATTATTTAATTTACAAACTAATAAAATAAACACCATTTTGTTAGTTTGGTGACACTTCATCATGTAATGAATTATGTTTGAAAGAGCATTTTTAGTTTAACATCCATATTTTTAAATAGTAGATTTGTATCGTAAAGAAATGTTTGTTAGAAATGTATCATTCAGGATCTGTATAATGCATCATATAATTTATAATGTGCTGTATGCTGTATAATAAGGCAATGCATCCACTGCATTAAAACCCATACAGATTATTTACTATTTTGTTCTCTTGATATTTTGGTGATATTTGATCCTTCCTATTCATTTTTCTAAAGTTTATTTTGTTTATTTATAGTTTCCTTCATGTTTTAAAGTATTTTTAAGGTTTTTTTGTTTTAGGTCTAAAATTGTAATATAAACACAAAAGCTAAATTAAATATGTTTCTCAATTTAGGAAAACTACAATGATCAAATACAGAATAAAGGAATAGGAGGCCATGCATATTATAAACATTTATTATTTATCAGAATAAACAGTTCTAGGCAAGTAATTTAATTCTTTAACTGTTGGCTGTTTGTGGTTGCCAGGCAACATAGCAGCTTGGTACTTTAATATGAAGTATATATTATAGCCATATTCATATACCACCTCAGTCAACCTTGAAATGAAGCATCTGTTAGATAGCATAATGCGATTTTGTTATTGTGGAAAATATAGTTAAAAGTGCAATCGCGAAGTCAATATTAAAACAGTTGAGAAAATCAAACACGTTGAGAGAGGTTTACATAAGCGTGTTTGTGTTGTGTTTGACGACAGAAGAACTGTCATTTGACTGCACGGATAGAAGGATGAGGGCCTGTCTTGTGTTTGGTTTCAGCAATTTCTTCAGTGGTTCCTCAAGGAGAGGTGGATCTTGGCATTTCATCAGGAATTTTGGCCAAAAAGGGATTGGAGGTGAAGACAGAGAGCGCTCTGTTAGCCGAACCACATGAGGACACTCATCCTTGTGTGTTCCATCCAGGTCCCTCATGTTTCATTGAAGCAGCTGAACTCAGGAGCCATGATGGGACGTTTGCTTACTGACAGGACGAGGGCATCGTGGGTCAGACTCGAGATCTCCAGCAGCTGAGAGATCAAACAATGCTGAGTAATGATATTTCGCTCGACTTCCACTTTAAACTTTTTGAAGGTTTTAGAAACCTCTTGAGTTATGTCATCAAACCATTAGGTTTGTTTGGCTTTCCGTTGGCTGTAACGAAAATGTTTATGTTCTGTTTTTTACGGTCAAGCGATGTGATCGTTAAGGGGGTTTTTGTTGACCTAAATCATTTTTAGTGGAGTGTGGAAAGTTTTTGTTTGAAAGGATAAATATTTTTTCTTCGTTCTCTTTGAATCTGGCTTCCTCTAGTTGGAACCCTTTGCCGAGAATGTTTCAGCATTTGGGAAATCTTTAAAATGTTTTAAGAGTATCGGCACACTCTGTTTCTCTTGTGTTGGCATCAGATTCACGGAGGGAGTTATATGAATCAGGTTGAGTTGGCAGGTAGATTGGTATCTTGGTGTTAAAGTTACAGGATTCGGTAATCACAATTGTGCGGTACTTTTGGCTGCAGTGGATGAAAATCAGTGCTACAGTGAAGTACTAAAGTCTCAGATGCCTGAAGGAAACTCAGGATTTGATTTGACAAATTAAGGGCTTTATCTCGACAGCTTCAATTTCTGACTGAACGCTCAGATTCTTTAGGTGAATGCATGTCAGTGTTGATCACTCGTAGCTTTGATACAAAAGGCAGATTTCTTGCATATCAGTGGATTATTTCTGTTTGATTAAGAGTGTTAAGGATCTGTTAGTGTTAAGTGTCTTGGCTCTTGTGACAGGGACCTATTGCAATAGTGTGTAACTCCTTTAGGATCATTGTTCTCAACAAAATGGCCCCCTGGGGCATGTGACACTTTCCTCAAAGGCCTCTCATGAGGGGTTTAACGGGTTAATGACAAACAAAAGTAACTGAGAACATGTACCTCAGCGGGAGGCCCTGTGGAAACTCCAGGCAGCCATAATCTCAACCCAGTCACTTCCTGTTTGCTTTACCTAGAATCAAGAGTCGGTTATGGGACTGAATTTAAGATGGTAGCCACATGTTGATTCAGAAGAGTATTGAGGTGTTATTTAGAAGCATATTGAGCATATTCAAGGGATTTGAATTGAATGAACCGCAATTTCCCTTTGTAAAGTGTTTTATTTGCTTTGTTTTTGCCAAATACCAAATACCAAAAATCATTCTCACAGCTGTACCTAAAATACAGGCTAAAGTCTAATAGTCTAATTATGATAAAAGAGCATTAAAGTTTGATTTTGATCATTAATTTCACAGTGATTTTAATCTCTGACACGGCCTTAATCAATATGATATATTTGGTTATATTTTCACAGAATGTTCTTTGCATTATGTAAGATGGTTTTTATGTAGAAAACAGTAAATCACAAAATGACATTAGCTAGGTTTTCACAGACAGGTTCACAAATAAATGCTAAGGGGTGGTGCTTAAATATTACAGTTAAATAACTAATTATAACTAATACTGCTTATGGTTACTTAAATTTAAGTATAACCATAGTACAAAAACTCATAGCAAAGCCATAGCAACACCTTAGTAATCACCTACAATGCCCTAGCATTGTGGCATTTAGTTTTGCACAGGTAAACACTATTCACTTCTTCTAAATTAGCAAATGACTCTAAATGACACTGATACTGGTTAGTGCTTTACATTGTGCTAATTCGCTTGTGTGTTTAGCTAATCCTTTAGCTAATTCCTGTACAGATTCCCACCTTCACTAAATTTAATCAATGATCGTCAATGAGCTGTCATTCTAATAATCAATAATTTGATGTTTGCAAATTCCATTCGTTCTTAAATGGAAAACTGGGTTTATTGTTTGTATGCAAATGAGAGCTCGGTTACTGTCTCTGTGCGCTCGGAGGTAGCGGGTTTTGTGTTGCACAGAAATGCTAAACAATTTCGGTTCAGCAATTTCCTGCACGGTGCAGGGGTGAATCATAATTATGCCTTTTCATATCACTCCTGCTGCGCCCTCGCAGCCTTGTGCTGAATCAGCAACGGATCAGGCAGCAGAAAATGGCATGATTTTCATGGCTAACACTTTTATCATGGCTACAGGGAAATGAGTTTAAAAACAGGACAGACTGTGTGTGTGTGTCTTGAGTCTGTATCACACTGCAGTTGCACTGCATATAACTGTATACATTTGTTACATTTGTTTGTTAGGCTGTAGTTAAACATTTAGAGCCAAAAGGTTTATTTGCTTTGTTTGTGAAAGCCTGAGCTGATGGTGAAGGTGTAGATAGTTTTGTTGGGGGGGATGATTTTAGAAGCGTGAACTTGGATATGTTTTTCTTGATGATGCAGTTTGACTTTTTGCTGGCCTCTATAATTGTAGATGATTACTTTAAATGAGCTATAAATGTGTATTTTAGGTGTGTAATTGTTCCTAAAAGCTTGAACGCATTTGAGCAGCGTCTCAGGTCTTGCTGTCTGCCGTGCGTTTTCTACGACAACAAAGGGCCGAGGGAAAATGTGAAGGGAAGCATCCAGAGGAGACAGGAAGTCCCATAATAAGCTCTCTCACCTCGCTGGAGAACTGCAAATGAATTTATGTTGAGGCAGGTTGAAACAACCGACTAATTCCTTAGCGCTGTCACAGTACGAAGGTGCAAACATTTATTATGTTAAGTAATAAGAAAACGTTTTCTCTTGGGTTTTTTTGACAGCACAGGTTCCAATGAATTCTTTATGAGGAAAAGCCACGGCACAAAAATATATTTATTGTCGCTGAGTTGCAAACTTTTAAATCGAATAGGACATAAAAAGGCCGGACCACATTTATGCAAAGACAGTGAATGCAGAACATGTTTCCTATGGCATTAGTCCAGCACATACAGTATCAAACATACAGTCCGGATCTCAAACTGATCGTTGTGGACTTGGAACAACTAGATAGAATCTAAATGGTTAAATTATTAAGAAATGTTGTTCTGACTGCCTCATTGGGGTAAAATCTCCACCTTGGTAGTTATAATGAATGTCTGAATCTCCAGAGTGGTGAGTTTCACAAGATGTGATGAGCTATGCTGAGATTTTCATCTTTCCTCTGGATCGTTACCTGCGGGTCCTGAGAGTAAGCAAGACTAATTAAGCCTGAAGTCATTTGAATTTCTTTTAACGACTCCCGGTCAATTAACACGATGCTATCTGAAGTCACGTTTAATGGCATTTTTATTGATCGAGTGCTGTCGTCGTCACCATGCGGAATAATTTTTACTCTCTGTCGTTTATTATTCAGAACTCATAATGTATCGATCGCGCTTTGCGACGGCACACAAGATCTGTGTCTGCGCTCACGCTTTGTGCCGTTTCTGTAAGCGGCGTGTGTGCTGCTGGTGAATTACGTCATGTAATTAAAAGCGCTCGTATTTCCACGAAGTGCTCTGAGTTGTTACTCATGTTATTGGCCATAATTTAATAGAGAGCTGAGCCGAACCCGGCAGAGTGTTTATTTTTGATTTTTTGGTGCATTAGCATCAATGTATTTTACTTTAATACTTAGTGCACTAGTGTCTTTAAATTAACAAGAGAAATGCATTGTGGGATCTCTGTGGTGGGCAGGGAAAATTCAGAGATTGAAAAAACAGGCAGATCAGCAGATTAGTGTTTCTGTTGTGATGTGATAACCTGTCCCAGGTTGTAAAGTTGCCTAGCAACATATAGTCTTTCTATAAAGTAAGACATCATAACAGTTTTATATTCTAATTATTGATTAACCCTTAAGCCCAGCCCCATAAATAAATTCATTAAATCAGCTTTAGTTTAATCAATGCTTAACCAGTTTTCTTCTGTGTGTTAGTCTTCTGCGCTCCTATTGGCCGTTCATGTGCTCTGCACCAGCTCTCTGCTTCCCTTTTCCCCATCAACAGCCTTGTTTCTTAACCTGGCCCCGCCCACAGAGGGCGACTGCAGCCAATGAGGCTCGCAGAAAAAGTGTAAGCATGTAATACGGACCAGCCCAGCCCAACTGATTGGCAGTTGGGTCAAACAAAGTCATTTTCTTGGCTCGTTGCCTGGCAAACCCCTGCAAGCATTTAAGAGGAAACAGAAGGCATGGCCTCTCTGCACCGAGAAACCTCAAATCTCACTGCACAAAACCTGTTTGTGCATTTAACATGCTTAGTTTTCAGTCGATTATATCTCCTGAGAGACTAAAGCAAACGAATGCACGACTCCGGCAGCTAATTACTAACTGCATTATGTGTAGCTGTTTGTTTTTACTCTGCAGGAACAAAGAGTGTTGAAACCAAACTGTTCGATTTTATTGCATATGCGCGAATCTTTGCCTTTGTTTCCCTCGTCATCATCACTTTATAATAAATATGTTGTTTTCCAGAGAACTTCCTCCTCTGCTAATATATGTCTAAATATGTTTCAACAGTTGTGACAATGAACACCTGACACACGTTTCTCCGTCTATGAAACTAAAACAGCAGTTTTCCCCTGTATATTCTCTGGAATACGGTCTGGATGGTATATCTGGCCATCGAACGCCGAATCGGTGTTGCAGGTTTGTTGTAGAGGTTAACAAGGCAGAAATAAAGACATTTTACTTTTGGCAGTAATGATTTGGCTGTGATATGCGCAGAGGTCAGTGGTTCGAGGACGAGGGTGGTGCTGCAGACAAACACATTTCTGATTCTCGTATCTTCATCTTTAATTACAAACATACTTTAGGAACGTGAAAGATTAAAGTCAGGTCATTCCATCACCTTTGTTGACATTTTATATAGAGTCTGTGAATAATTGCCGTTCGGAGGAAGAGAATGCAATGTTGATTTTCCACAGCCATCTGGTGCCTTCACCCCTGTGCTGCGAGCGGCGCACGCACTTGGTTCGCCCCGCCGAAGGGACCACATTACCACTGTTTCACATTACTGCGACGTCTGTCTGATTTCCCCCCCCTGTCTGGTTTTCAGTGGTTCCTTCTGTCCTGCAGGAAAACCTCTCTCTGCTCTGTGGATGGTCTTTATTTATTTATTTTATGATGGGCTCCTTTGAACTTTGACCTTAGCATCCTGCTTTTTGGGATACGATATAGCAGTTTTCTGAAGTGATGAGGCTGGTAAACTGTAAAATGACCAGATGCATGAACAAAAAATGATTTTGCAAAGAGAGATAGAGAAGGAGAGAAAGGTTAGAGAGTCTGACTTGTAACCCAGAAGTCACAGGTTCGATTCTCACTACAGACAGGAAATGACTGAGGTGCCCTTGAGCAAGTTACTTTTCCACCAGTTGCCCCCCGGGCGCTGCAGTGATAGATGCTCACGGGGTGCTCACTCTGGGTGTGTGTGTGTGTGTGTGTGTGTGTGTTTACAACTTGCAGTGTGTGTGTTCATTCTTCACTGGTATGGGTTAAATAAAGAGGACACATTACAAGTACCATACTCTTACAAATACAACACCATCACTACTTTAAAAAGAGAGACTCATAAAGAGATTTTTTGGGGGGATTTACACAAGAATATTGTGTATTTATATACATATTATTACCATCTTACCTTTGGACTTGATGACGATAATACCTTGCCATTCTTTAGCATATCCAGCAGTAAATGTCATGGTGCATGAATAATCATAGTAATCATTCAGTATCATGGTATATATATATCCAGGTTTCACGGTATTGCCATCACTGTACCGTCGCTGTTGTCACGTGACTGTTTTGTGGGGTCAGTCAGCAAACTGGAACAGAACAATAGAAGCACATTCAAATAACATGTGATAGATGCGCCCACCTCACTCACGCTTGTCAACCATATGTGGAGCTGACGCAGCCTGAAGGTGTTTATTAAGTAAATGATGTGAGGGGAACCTGTTGAAGTTCACTTCTTTCTGCTGAGTCCTGTAATGTAAATTCATGATTGTTCTGAAGTGACTCCAGATTCTGAGTCCCATTCTGTGTGTGAACATATTGGACTTGGTACATTGTTTGCGTGTGGGCATCCAAACATACATTATATGTACGTATATGCATATGTAAACCAATGCTGTGCATACAGACTATTATGTTTAGCCTTTATCATTAATACAAGCAGAGTTCACGGAGTTCATTGGCCGTACAGTAGGTGCTCAGGGCCACCCCAGCGCACATGCTTAAACTTGTACAATCCCGTGGTTACTGTAAATCTGTTGATTGTGTTGGTGTGATGTCAGAGGCGGTTGAGAAATGTATCCATACAGGAGCAGAGGTGGATGAGTTCGAGTGTGATGAGCCGGGCTGCAGGTAACTCAATGATGTGTGTTTTCACTGCAGTGAACTCGTGGAGGAAGCGTTTATGATGTGGTCTTTTATCATATTAGTTCCAGCAGCTACAGTTTCTAATCCATAACATAAACGGTGAGGCTCACAGTGGCCCAGTAAATTATCGGACGCTTCATCCACGCTTAAAGCGAATGCATTTCATTGCATTACGTGTTTAAACGTCAAACCAAATGGAATCTGCAGACAGATGATGCTAGATACTTTATTTCTCAGCTACTTTTTTGCACTTTCACCAAACCATCCAATAGTCATTTTTATCGGCTGTCCAGTTCTCCTGAAGTTCACATAGGTGTCCTAGCACCCTGACTTGCATCTAATTACGTCAACTACAGACGTGTTTCATAAACATTTAACAACCATAAAGTGTTTAATGTAAATATGTAAGTTGGGTGGAATTATGAATAACGTTGATGTTATTGTAGCACCTGATTTACTATAATATTAAAAAATAGATGCAAATCACGTGCCTAAAAAATATGCGCCGAATGCAATTTGCATGCCGTAGTCCCTCGCAGGCTGGCACTAGGTTATGGAGGATACAGCAGAACGCTGTATTCTGGCATGCTTTGCTGGAAATGTAACGCATTACTTCTCCAATGCGATCCAGGCACCTGAATTGGTTCTTCAATATGTTGAAAAGCCGCATGATTGCCTGGCACATCTGGATAAATGCATTGAATATTAACCGTTCTCTATCATTGAATCATAATGGGATGACGTGCTGTTGCCATCATGCCTCTTATTTCACCAAATAAATTGTGATGTCAACCAAAACATTTGACTGAAGTAGAAGCCCTTTTTTTTAAATGACACCTGATTTTGTATTTATATGTAAACATAATTGATGATAGCTCGATTCCTCCACATATAAACAATAGGAACTCTAAAACTAATAGGTTTAACGTATTCGTGTTGTTTGCCTCTCACCCTGTTTAATGCTATACAGGGGTCATCAGTGACCTCATGTGAGTGATTTTAACAAGTAATGCAGGAAACACCCACACAGCTCCTCTGTCTGCCATCACCCTTAAAAAAACCCTGATGGGAAATTTTATCATCCCACGACGATCTCCAGTCTACAAACTACGATTGTGACTCACATGAATATGGAATCAACTGTGTTTGAAATAGAGCTTTACTGAGTCACTCCATTTACAAGCACGGGCACCACGAGACAGGCCGTTGTACTACAGTCTGCTACCGAATGCGTTCTTAATCTCAATTCCATCGAGAATGACTTCAGCAGCCTCATTAAAGATTTGAGAGGCAGTTCCTTCTCCCTTTCAATTTGGCTGATTTTGATTGGTTGTTAGAATTTAGCTCTTTTCCATGTGCCACTGCGCTTTTCCGCTCGTCCTTACGACGGGCGCCGTGCCAGGTAGAGGTTGCCATGACGCCCAAGCCCCCACCCAGGAAGGCGGCGAATTTTGGGGTGAATGCTCAGAGAGGTTTTTAATTTAGACAAAAGATGTCTGCTCTGCATCAGGTTCTGGTTCTCAAGCAGAGCGGTCATGTGACCCACAAACAGAGGTGTTGTGATGGTGCCAGGACTGAGGAATGGAGAAACATGGAAATCAGTGCCAGTGAGTTTTTTCTCTACGTTGTTTTCCTGCTGTGTTTGCTTGCGGGGAAAATGGCGAATCGTTCCGTGCAGGCTTTCACCTGAAGTTTACCTGGAGTTTCATCACCTTGCGTTGTCTTCAATTTAGTTTTGTTAGGACTTCCATCCTTTCAATCCTATCTTTTGACGGAGAATCACACAGGTTGGTTTTCGGTGATGTAAAAACTACTTCTAAAACTCAAAGCCTGCAGATGAATGGGCGTAAAAGCCGCCACTTGCGTTGGCACGGCTCAGGTCTAGCGTGAGTTGAGCGTTTACCTCAGATGAACATCAATAATCAGGTATTGCAGTCAGAGGACTACGGCTGTTTGATAAAAGCTCGGTTTTACCATCTTGACAGCTTTTGTGTTGTCTTTAAAAGCGCTGTGCTCTTGTCAAAGCTCACCGTGTCCTCAGACAGTCACGCTTGGCGTTCTGTGGCAGGGATGTGTTTGAACAAGCTGCTGCTGCCAAACTTTGCAATATTTCCCCGCCAGAGCGGTTGTTTAGCAATCTAATCATTTATATTTTGAGATCTGGTGGGTGAGGCAATTTTTCGCCATGATTTATTTCATTTTCTTTGTCTTAGACACGCTAGAGGCCTGTGGAGTTGGAGCAACATGCTTGACAAAGATTGTTTTTATCATTGACACTGAAATTTATCTCAGTGAAGATATTGTTGATTGTTGATGTTCCTGTGCATGTTATTTCAAAAGATTTCCTTTGTGAACGTTTATCAAAATGCTTTAGGTTGCTCCGCCTCCAGAAGAACTTTGATCTTTTGCTGATGTCATAAAGCCATTTTATTTTTTCAGCCCCTCCCTCCAATCACCTGTCATATAGGGACCATTTTTTATGATGTCAACTTATTTTCATTAAATATCCTTTTCACTCAAAAATACTTTGTAGGGAACCTTTCATGTTGACTTTGTTTGTAAAAAGTGTCTACACAGTGCTGAATTATATTTATATATACTGTATTTTATTATATTATATTTGTATTTATTAGACTCTTAAATCTGCAGTACGTTCTGATTGTCTGATTTTCTCTTCACAGCATGAGAAACAGAAGCAGACATGGATTTAAACATCGCCATGGAAATTCGAGCAGGTCAGTTGAAGATACTTTATTTTTTATCCCCTTCTACCTTTACACTGTTTTGTTCATGCAGGGGAATATTGTTGTGGTTTTTCTGACTCAGACACACGAGTATGACCTGGATTGGGTTTCATACAAAGTTTTGACCACTTGTCATAAACCCGTAGATCCGATCTTGTGGCGTTATCAGCAACCCAAGCTCGATTCTGTGGGTTTCTGTCACCGTGGTGAACTTAACGTCCTGTTTGAAACTTTTAGTTTTACGCTGTGAATGCTGTCTGAAGCAGTGGTGCTCAGATGTAATCTGTAAGACAATAATAACACATTTTTGGACCACATAACACCCTCAAATTTGAGGGGAGCCACCAACTACCTCAGAACAGCTACTAGTTTTAAAGAGTTTACAAATTATACTTAAAATAGCCTCGCTTTTACCCATTTAGCTTTTAACCAGATCGCTGATTTGTTGTTATTTAACCAAAATGACCGAGCTGATAAAACTAAATCAGGCTCATCAACTCAGGCCAGCTCAGAATCTTTCACAGAATCCTGCGGTCCACAGTTTGAAATCACTGCTCTGTGTCATCTATTGGGAATCTGCCAGTATCATATTATTTGTGTAAAAACTAGCATCATTGCTACGCTGAATGTGCAGATGTTGTTTTTGGCTGCAGAAGGTCCAAAGGAACATCAGTATGGACGTGTGCATCCAGGATGAGGTAGTAGGTTGTATGGTTTGGAATGACACCATGGAAGTTAACTGTACAACCTTCTAGCTTTCCTTGGAGTACACTTATGTCATCAAGTAAGACTGTTCCTCACAGAGCAAACCTGCGAAATTACACGTGCGGTAGTGTCGCCTCCCTTAATAGATATTGGCTGAGATACGAGGGTCAGAATATGTGCTGCAAGCTCACAATGTGTGTGTGCACATCTATATTTATATATACAGGTGCAAGTCTGAGCCCATAGACTGCATTTATAAATGATACATTTTTTTATTTATGTGTAGACAATCTTCAGAATTTTTGGGTTCTTCTTTGTTGGTGGAGTGTAGGAGCTGTGTCGTTCACAGCCTCGTGCATCTACCAGTCGTCTTGTTTTGGTGTCTCCACGCCTGCAGTCTGTGCTGTGTTTTCATTGTCTCTGAAAGCCCCAGTAAGCACAGGCCGGGCCTCAGAGCAAAACAGGCGATACAGTGAAAGGGACTTAACTGCTATCAATTAAACACAGACAAATGAGCAGCGAAACAAACAAGGGTTCAATAGGCAGCCATGAGAGTCCAAGTCATTGATTCCCCTCTCAGGCGACGGCGAGTTGGACGGGCTTAGCGCGGCCCCTGTATGGCTTGAAAAGACGCGAACTCCTTCAGCCGTCGCTTAAACCCACTTCAGAAGCTTCGCTGTGGAGTCAGCTGTGTTTCTCTGTCAGCCAAACCTTCACGCGGCTAACATCTCAATTCTACAGCGGCTCAACTGGGATTACATTTATAGAAAAAAAACAGTAATCGAACCTTTTAAAAACGGCTCTGAGGTACAGTCCCAATTCACAGCATTTGGAACCTTAGACAAATGGTTCACCCAAAAATAACAGTTCTGTCATTATTGACTCTCATGTCTTACACTCCATGTTATTCTTAAACCATATGACAAAAATACATATTTAATATAGATTTCTTTATAATTCCATGAAAGATCAGACCATGGTTTGCTAGTTCCAAAACTGACAGAAAGACACAATAAAGCACCATAACTGTAGCTCATATGAGTTGTGTGTTGTGTTTCAGCTGTTCTAAAGAGATACAGCCCTTGTTATAATTCACTGATTCATCCTCCAGACATGTTCCCTCAAAACTTCTGTGACTGAATCTGGTTTAATGTGAGTTGAACCAGTTCAATTTGTGAATGAATCATACAGTCCAACTGAATCATTGAGTCAATGATCCAGTTACCACAGTCCTCAGATTAACAGCTGATTGGCGGGAAAGAAAGACTTAAATAAAGACTTTTCAGCAAATAAAGACTGAAATTCAGTCTGTGTGGTGCAGTGATGTGGGTGTTTTGGTCATTTTTTGGGAAGACAAACACACAGGGTCATCACTGGGAACTGGCGTTGTGTGGGAAAAAAACAACATGGTCTTTTCCTTTCGTTTTTACATGAATGGTAAATGGACCTTAGTGGAAAACCCCTGCCTTCAGTTTTCCTGAGTTTCCTGTTTAAACTGACTGAGGGAGTCGAGACGCTTGTATTTTAGGAGGGATCGTTCCATCTTCACCTCCGCTCTCGGATGACTCTTCCAGATGTAGCGGACCAAACCCGGCCTGAAGTCCTGCTGCTTCAGCAGAACCCAGTCCAGCTGGCAGACGAGTCGAGCTGCAACTCGCTGCTTACAGCCGGGCTTGGATTTATATGATAGCTGAACACATAGATTAGCGGATCTAGTTGAGGTTTTTTCGAGGGTAGAAAGTAGTAGTTTCATAGTCATTTCGGGTGTCATTTTTTAAATACATTTTCAAGT
>JAZGTJ010001717.1:0-12595 GCA_036877575.1 Botia almorhae | reverse complement strand
CCCCAAAAAAAACAAATCATCAAACCCGTGTTCCATCTATATGATAGTATCCAAAATAATCTTACTGTATTATATACTGTACACACAGACAAGAATGAACCAGCTGTGATTTGGTGCTGTATGCACTCATGACGTCCACAAGGGGGAGCAGCGCGTCAGCCCCAGCCTTCAGTAATTAATACACCGCGTAGAACAACTTGTAATCTGAGAAATCTGGAAGGAAAACATGTTCGCCGTCGTTGATAATATGACGCTGATGCTGAAGGATGGTTTTAATAAACCGAATTTCTGCGTGGACGCGAAATTTAAATTGTAAATTGGAATTGGTGATAAATGGGCAGAAACCATCACACTGGCACGCGCGCGCGGTTCAGATACCACACATACTGTCTCATCATTTAATCAAACTGATACCTGAGATTTGATCTGCCATTTATGTGTCTCACGAGGTCTCCGGCTGCAGGAGAAACGCTAAACTAATAGGAATTGATTAGAGACTCTTGCTTTTCGTTGCCAGTGATTAATGTGGCCTGTCAGTTTCTCTGATGAAGACAGATGCACACAGAATATCCTCCGCGCAACGTCACTTTGCTGCATCTTAACGCCTTTAATTCAAAGAGGATATTATTATTATACTGAATGATTAAAGCGGTCGCATGAGAACACAAGCTTGCGTTTGTTTTGCTTGTTATTTTCACACAGGAGCCACGGCCAATTATATCCTAAATATCCAAACATACTATACAGTTGAAGAAAATGACGTCGGAAATGTCAAAGACAGCTCAAAGTGACTTCATGCTGTTCACGTGTTTGTGTTAGACCAGTTTGTCCTGACATACAAAGCGGTGACGGGACAAAAGTGGGCAGGGGCTTATCAGCTTATGAATATTAATTAGATGACGTTACGCGTACCCTGCCTCCATCAGGAAGGATAGGAAACGTTACCTTGTCTGCAGGTACGTTGTTTGCAGTTTTTGTTGCCGTTTGGATGTGTGCGTTAAGACAGCCAGTTTTGTAGCTCTTTTTTAAGCACAACACATCGTCAAAGTCTAGACAGATAGAATGGCAGGTGATAACCTGTTTGGATCAATGTTTCATGCCCATCAATCTTTCATGAGCGGTTCTGTCTCGTCAGTTGACCTCTGACGTAACAGGTCGGCCGAGGCCTTACCGAGCCTTCATGCTGTCAGCCATTTTTATTTAGAGAGAAATGACAGCGCCCTTGTTCATAAATCAGTCAATCACCTGCAAGCTATCTGAAGCTGGTTTTCATTCATAGCTGTAGCACTGGATGTTTCGTGCTAATGAGTAATCCAAGCTAACAGAGAACGTTCTTAGAACGTTGGCTAATGTTCTCTTACAATTCTCTCAAATGTATCATACGTGATTCTTAAGTTGCTACAGAAAAGTTACAGAATTTAAAAAATGTTTGAATAACAATCGAGCAATATTGTTAATACAATGTCCTAGAACATTCAAAATAACATTTTTAATGTTTTAGTTACTCATTGGAAACATTGGGGTAATGTTCTTACAACCTAAAATTGTTAGGCTGGGATGTGTCAGGCCCTTCCTGTGATGGCTGCATGTCTGCATCCACACCTTGGATGCGGTTGTCATGGTGATCAAACAGGCATTGTGGTGCACACAAACAGCTTGACATGACTGAAGCATGCTTGAGCTCTCTTTGTTTCCAGGGAGACACATGCTTTGGTCTACATTACACAAGCTGACAGATGTTCCTCGCAAAAAATGGGAATCTTTCCCAATTTTGCATGCTTGCTTCTCATGTTCCTGCATTTAATGACTCGTGTGGTCCCTGTGTTGGGAGACCTCATCTGGGTCAGTGCCCTTTATTCTCAGAGCTGAAATAAGCTGAATTATGAAGGAGGAGGAGCTAACAGATGAGCCTTAATGAACAGAAAGCCATTGAAAATCACCTGACGCTTCATACGTGTGACCTTCTGAATAACTGACATGGCTGAGAGGATTGTGTTTGTAGCCGAATGAAACGTTGAGCCGATGTTGTGTGAACGCTGTGCCTTTGCTCAATGTGACTGGAGGAGTTGTTCCTCTCAGGCTCTCATTTCAGTCCTTTGAGGTTTATAAGCTTTACACAATTTAAGTAGGTCTGAGTGTAGTGGTGATGAATGTAAATCGTCTGCTCGTTCTCTTCTTCTCCTCTAAATCTGCAGATTCTTGGTACTGCGTGTTAAGCAACTGACACAGTTTGAAACTGCATGTCTGTAATGCAGCCGGTCTCAGGCTGTATTTATGACTGATGCCGTTGTTCGGGCAAATGTGTTTTTGGGCTGTTTTCTTTATGGTCTCTTTGTCTGCTTGCGACTAAAAGGGATTCATGCTGTATTAGGATATGATTTCTCTGTTGTGATTATTCTGTCAGTATGGGAACCTGGACTGCAGGGGGGCAAACTGGTTTGCTTAGTTAAACATTTTGAAAACATTCCACTAACAATTTTAACATTTTCATGCTAGCGTTTTTCTAAAGTTAGCCAATGACACAAAATGGACATTACAGCAACAACGTTCTTAATAAGTCATTAGCCAATTAGCCAAACATAGCCAATTAGCCAAACATTAGCCAATATTCTGAAAATGTTTCTTATAAGCTGGGATACTTTTCTGGCTTAAAACTAGATTGTTTTCACAAAAATCTTATGGATTTTTTAGGCAAATTTAATATAAATTTTTTCCTCATTTGTTGTTGTAGCTGAATATGTGATCTGTAGCTTCAGAATGCCAAAATCTTTGTGTTTAAAATATAGAATTAGATGCTTCCTGTGACTTCACAGATCTGTTTGTCTGCTGCTCTGCAGGAGAGAAATTACCGCAGAACATTATGAAATCATTGCATTATGGAGTCGCATGGTGATGGATTGTTCCAGCAGATTTGGCAGCACGCAGTATTAAACAGATGGACGGACTGCTTGATGTGTTAGTGTGTCTTGGATGTGTTTGGCAGAGACCAAACAGAGCAGTAATATGCCACAGTTATTTATGTCAGTCAGTCAGATTCATACACACACGCTGCAGGAGCATGTGAGCATGCGCTGGACGTATTTTAATGCAGCGTCTTGCATTAAATGCAAGTCTTGTTTAATGCAGTGTTGTTCCACGTGGGGTCAAATTATTTAATGGCTAAATAATATTCAAGGGGTTATGGAAAATATCTACAAAAAGGGAGCAAATCGTTTAATTTACAGGCTAAATGTAGTTGTTGAAAACAACATTTGAGTTAATCTCTGTAAAAGCTCTGTTATGGTTCTCAGTGGCGTTCTTTACTGACAGTTACAGTAGAAGGTTTCTGTGTATCAGAGCAAGATGTTCTTTAGATGGTCCATAGCTGAGCCTCTAATGGAAACCAGACGCTGTCCAACTTTTTGAACCTATGACGTATTATTTTTAGCATATGGCGTAATATTTTATTGGCCGCCAGCGGCATTTGTTAAGTTAAACTTTATCAGCTTTTGTAATCACCGTTGCAAATTAAATAATTTTTGGAACATCTTCACAGATGTCAACGTTTTCTTTAACAGTGTGATGCATGAACTCCGTATAAATGTTAATGTTTATAGTTGAGCCACCGATGATAGTTTGAAAGGTGATGTAAGTTAGATGACCTCTGATTTTTGAGTCTTGTCAGTGCTCCACTCGTCTGCTTGAAATCACGTTTTCTATTTATGGCAGAAATGACGGCATTTATTCAGCTTTTATCATTTATCTTTCGAGTCTGAGCGACATTAAATGGTGATTTAGTTTTAGAAGCACTTAAATCGAAAAGACTGACGTACCAATTTATTACACAGAAGCATCAAAGCATGTTACTCAACCGTGCCTTGGTAGGCAAAATAAAACGCTTGTTTTTCCTAGCGTTTCATTTTCGAGAAATAGGTTAATTGCACTGCTCAAGGCCAGCATACAGACAAAAAGACTTTGGGTTACTAATGTGCCAGTGTCTCCAGTACATGGGTGGATAAATTAAACCAGTCAAGCATGTGCTGAAATATGTGTTTTCCCTAATTTGAGTCCACTTTTTGTACACATTCATCTTAACGTCATAAATCAATGCGTTTGCCTCCGCTGTCACCCAGGTTTCTTTGCTGCTCTTAGGCAGATCATTAAACATAAATAAATAAATGACTGCCCCACCTTTTGAAGACTTTTCTAACCGAGGCTCTGAATATGATCACCTGAATATGAGAATGTTGTAACCTAATAGACTGATGTCTTTGATTCATTATAGTAATAAAATGATGTGACGGACACAAGCTGCCATGCAAAAGCAAGATGCCTCAGTTGTGTTTGTGAATGAACATTATCCCTGAAACATTCGTCTGAACTGAGGAGTTTGTAATGAGATGATACACCTGTTTCCACCTGCGTCTTTGAAGAAGCTTTGACCCTGACATTCCAAATGCAGACCGGAAACACAGGTGACAAACAATAATTTACTACCCCATGTATTAAATAGGATCTTGAATGAACTGTATGTTGTGTTGTATAAAATCATTTTGGCAAATGCTTGCGTGTAAATGTTTTGATCTACTTTAGGTTAGGATTTCAATGAATTGAAAATGTTTCAGTCGGAATTTAATTGGTTTAATAATAAAATGTACAAACTGGACATGGGTTCCAGCCTTCCAGTAAGACATAGAACTGGTGACAACAAAACCAAACCAAAGAACAACAGCAAACAACATTCTGAAGGTTTTAAGAGCTGGCGGTTTTGTTTGTATACAGGCACTTTGTGGTTCTGTTTCATCCCCTCCAGTAGGTGGCAGTAGCTGTGGTCATGAAATCTCATCTGGGCATGTACTCCTGTGGTAGTCCACTGAGGTTTCTATCTCTGAGGGCTTTATCTACAGCCTGGATGTATTTATCTATGCGGGCTCGCATCTCTAAGGTGAAGGGGTCAAAGGTCAGGCTACGGGATCCAGAGCGTTTGAAATGGCCGTCTCTGTTGCTTTCCATGCACAGAAGCCGGTCCTCAGGAATGCTGATGTTCAGGAAAGCAGCGATGGACTTTAACTGTGGAACAAGATCTTTCTGAAGATTTTCAAAGTGAACCACAAGCAGGCGATGGGCGAACTGCAGCCAAGCCAGAGCATGAGACACCCACCATGACGAATAGCTGTCCACAAACTCAGACCATTCTGTGATAGAAACAGCACTATTATAAAAACTATTGCAAAAACTCCCACATGCTTACACTAATGTCATAATGAACTGCAAGCAATTTTCTGTGACTAATATTCAGGCAAACAGATATTTTACTTTATGCTGCCCACCCAGCTAACAATTTTAGGTTGTAAAAACGTTTTTCTTATTTTTCCATTAAGTAACAAAGATGTTAATAATGTTATTTGAACGTTCCAGGAACGTTAAAAACATCCCATTTTTTAGACATTGTATTAAGGTTATTGCTAGAGTAACAGGTTATTCTGTTCCACTAACTATTCAAGAATAACGTTTTTAAGATATATGAT
The DNA here is from genome assembly GCA_036877575.1 of Botia almorhae. Taxonomy (NCBI): domain Eukaryota; kingdom Metazoa; phylum Chordata; class Actinopteri; order Cypriniformes; family Botiidae; genus Botia; species Botia almorhae. Next base: position 7,088 of record JAZGTJ010001717.1, on the reverse strand, counting down.
GTACTACGTTAAAACGAATCCCACCAATGTTACTACATAAACTTTCATAAATTTGAGAGAACTTTTGGAGAGTGTTAGCCAATGTTCTGAGAACGTTCCTTGATACCTTTGCTTCTCCAGTGAGTGTCAGAAGCGTAGCCCAGGTGTCCAGCGCACTTACGGTTGAACTCCGCCATGAGGGAGCGATAGGGGTTTCTCATCAGCAGGATGGCAGAGTTAAACATTTCTATCTCTCGCTGCCCACTTTCATGAGTCTTCACGCAAATGACTCTCCCACTCTGCCAGTAATCCTTCTCTCCTTTAAAACCTGCAGCGGGTTTAAAGACACATCCACCTGTGCGTCAGAACTCCACACATCTCCGCCACACGAGGCACATCGAGGACATCATTTTTGCTGAGAATGGAATACCTAGTTATGGTTCTTTAAAGTAACGTCTTTGCCTCTGAAGTTTCCTCTACCATTCCATAAGACAAAAAAATTAAATGAATATAAAATGAAGGTGGGTTTGTCCTCAGAGGAATTTAAAAACTGTTTTTGTTGAAAATGTTTGACTGCAGATTTTGGTGTCTTGGTAAATCTGAAGAACTTTGAAGATGTTTTTTTGGTACATGCCATTTTAAAGACTTTAAAAAAAAAAAGAATTTTTGCTCTTCATGAGAAATATGACACTAAAGAAAACTCATTTCTGATCTTTTACCTTCTGTAAATGAAAATATCTGCAGGCTTTTGTGCTTGAGGTTTCTCACTGTGTCACAATTATATGGTAGTAAATCTCACAGCTTGTAATGTAAGATTACTGTAAATGTGATGATGATGTTTAATATGTGTATTAGTGGAATCTCACCTTTGTTGTAGAGCGAACCGTCAAAGTAATAACTGCCAGTGTAGAATCCTGTCGCTAACTCGATCAGGTGACGCAGCCATGTGTTTCCTGCCCCTGGAAAGCTGGACAGAGCTACCAGAGTGCTGGATTTCTGTGTCAGAAAGGTTCTTTCTTTGCATTTTGCATCTAAAAGAACAGATATTGGTTTAGCTAATTGGTCGGCAATGTAAAAGATTTGCAAAAACCTAAAGTTAAGTGAGTTAAGTGTGTTCGCTTGTGGTAGGTTGAATGTGCGCTAACTTACCTAACGCAGGAGTACTGTACACCTGAAGGTAGTCCAGATCAGGAGAGGAGGTGTGGTTTGTTTGGTTGCCCCTCCCACACACGTGTTCTTGTTCACTCTTCTGCATTGTGAAAACAAAGGGGGCGTGGCTGCAGAAACAATCACGCCTTCTCAAAAGAGCCAACGGCAGCTCCTGAGGAGGTCACACACAATTTACAAGGGGTCAAAAAAATGACCAAACCAGCACCCTAAAAGTCAGTGTGTGGGTATGTAGATGATTTATTAAAAAGCATTTGTGAATGAAACCTGTTCTGTGCAGATCTCGATACACTGCTGAGGGGTGTGTGTGAACCCAAAGGTCTGGATTAGGACATCATCCGTTGAGTTCTTTAGCCTCTTGAAACATCCATGATAGTGCACGCGTCTGTCTGTGAGACATTGAAGAGAAAACTGAGGTTGTATTGCACAGTCTCAGGAGACACTATTCCTTATTGTCTAATCATTAATAATCTAGATGCATTTTTGGCACATGGTTCTGGCTGGTGTCCCATGGCCAATTTCCCAATACAAAGTTCTCTAATCTCTTTCTTTCAAAAAACATTAAACATATCAGGTCCCACTTCAAGGACACCTCATGAGGTCCATTGAACTAGTGTTGCTCTGTTTTCATGCCTGTTACATTTACTTAATGTGACTCACATCTTCTCTGTCCAGGAAGCCGATCCTCGACCCTGTAGACAGACAGACGTGCCACTCCTCCGCAGGGGAAACCCTTCTCTCCCCGGCAGTCCAGGTTACAGTCCTCTCCCCGGGCTTGGCGGGCACAGACCCTGTTGCCACAGTGACACTCGGCTCCATATTCCAGCCCAGCATACCGGAATCCACTGTAAAGGGAACACAGTCTTCAATCAGAGGGAATCTACATATGCACATGTAAGTTCTAGTCTGGTCTAGTCTAGTCTAGTCTAGTCTGGTCTGGTCTGGTCTAGTCTCTAGAGTCTATTTCATAAAATTAAACTAAAAGAAACCAATCTGTTGGCAAATCTCATATAAAAAACGTTTGAATGAAAGTTTATAAGCATTTTTTGATGTATTTGTCTGACATAATTGGAGTTAATTGGAGTTTCTGAGTCAGAATGGAATTTTCAGATTTTAAATGGAGTGAATCATTCGTACAGTATCTTTGAGTTTCTCTCTCTAACTCAGTGATTGGCTGGACCTCAGGTCAGCCAATCAGGCAGGCCGCATTTCTTCACCTGCTTTTGTGAATAAACACTGAGCTTTTTCTGTTTTATTTCTCTCCTCAGGTGCTCGAAGGCGTTACCTCTCTGAGCAGGTGTCCTGACACAAGGCGCTGGTCATTTTACGAAAGTCGTAAAGCACGATTCCTCCGAGCGCATGTTCCGTCTCGTTGTTCATAAAACATCCAATGTAGGTCCCTGATTAAGAATAATGAATTATATAAGAGACTAGACCCAACTTTGTAAAATCTAAATTCCAAGGGTACCACAGTTACTTGGTAAGGCTCACCTTTATGTCTGGGTTCTTCATGTAATAGATGATGTTCAGAAGAGCTTTGCTGTTCATCTCGATTAGTGTGGAACCAGTGGCGTCTCAGATGTCTGCTCTCTAGGCTGTGAGATCTACGATTGTTCTGGGTTGTTCGGCTGCGTGACTCATCAAGATGTTGGTTCTCCACATTCTGGGCTGCTCTGGCACTGTTCCTCCTGTAGAACAATCTGACAGCAGGTACCTCCAGGGCTCTAGGGGGTGCTGGTAGGGATGGGATCACAACGTTATTTGTTTCTCTCTGAGACATTACGCTGTAACGCTGCAGCATTAACACACTTCCTGTCATGATGTAAGCCACGCCCAGGAAAAGGAGGAGCAATTGTGCCCGCCTCAAAATGTGCAGCAGTCTGTTGAAAGGTTTGGCCATCCTGTTTTTGTTCTGGTTTAGACCATCCAGGTAGACTGGGACTCAGTGTACAGGGCGAATATATACGAGGCTGTTTGTTTTGAGAGAGGCTGCGATCTTCATCCTTTTGGACAATGGTTTTTTGATCCTGGTGTCGACAGCATCACAGATTGTTTTGCAGGAGAGCCGCAGCCTAAAAATAAATAAATAAATAAATGCGTCAGAACAAACACAAGAACAGCTAGACACAAACAATCTCACCTCTCGAGAGAGGCTGAATCGATAAGGGTCTAATTATGTTTTCCCTTCCGATTATAAGACAACGTTCAGAAACTGAAAGAGGTTCAAAACGAACATGCGCGATGAAACGGTTCGACGGAATGAAAGATGCCCCTTTCTTTTGTCGAGTTTCCTGTGTCTGCTGGTCCTCACTCTTGCCTGGTGGTTTATGGTATGAGTTGGCTGTCTATCAGAGTGATGGCTTGAAATTTGTGCCTTTGGGAGGAGAGAGCTGTCCGTCCAGCTAAATGTCACACATCACAGAGCTGGCCCATATTGCAAAGAGTTTAGCTCTCGCAATCATCAGCTTATAGGACATCCAAAGCTTTAACTGAATCTATTTCCTGTCAGAGCAGGAAGTCGTTCGTTTTGCAGGATGTTCATTAGCTGAGCACCGTTATAATTTGCAGCCGCAATGGATTAAAAACTTTGATCGGTATGAATCATAAATTGCAAACATACAAATTCTGAATGAAGAATCAGCTCTAAAGGAACTTTTAAAGACGTTTGTTTCTATAGTGATGATCTTAGTAGGGAATATGTTTAATTTAATCTCTGAATTATTTAAAAAATGAAAAAATAAAGTACAAAACGGTAACATGGTTAAAATACCATAAATGTGCTAAACAATGGAAGACATTTCATCACCAGATTGAACAGATGTACTCTCTTTAAAACCTCTTTTGAACAAACTTTGTATGCGTGTCACTATTTAAATGAAGCGAGACAAATGACTATGAAGTTTTGTCGTCTTTGAGCAAGTACATCGAGTCCTCACAGCGCGGTCAGCACCGCGAACAGCTCCTGTCGTGATACATCGGAATAAACTGACGCTATATTATAACTAGAAGACCATGTTAAGCTTTTCGGAATATGTGTAGCCTGAAATCAAATGAATAAAACAAAATCGCCACGTATGCACGTATCCATCTCAGATCGCTTCAAGAAGAGCCAGTGGTTTCCCTGCTGTTACTGAGTGTCATTGTTTAAAAAAAAGATTTTACCGCATGTTTACACCGCTTGAAGTTTCCCGGTTATCTTCAGTGTTGGGTGACTTCGGTGTCTTGAGTTTCCTCTCGCGTCGCTAGAATGAAGTGAGCAAGTCGTGTCGAATAAAACAGCAGCTGTTGTTGCAGGCAGCGTGTAAAACACGGACTGAACTCAAGCGATTTGACTTGATTACAGGCGTCGCTCTTCTTATATACTGCTGGATTGTCTCACATGTACTGTATCTTTAACTCTGTACACACACACACACACACACACACACACACACACACATGTTTGACGCTTTTATATGTTGGGGTTGCTACGTTTTTTGCAGTATATGTTTCATCCCCTAAAGAGTCAAAGTAAAAAAGTAATTTTTTTAAAGAGACATGTTTATAAAAATGCTTTACAGAAAAATCATATCTTTTGTCGATTAATCACTTGACTGCTGAGGTTTCTAAGGTTTTCATGCAGCTGTTTTTGAGGAATGTATAGGTCGTGTTTTCAGGCTAATAAGAAACGACAGAATAGCCGACGCTTTTATGCGGATGTCAGTTAGTGTAACTATCTCGGCTATGCAGATTCGTAAACCCGTCAGAGAGGGAGATGATGGCTCAGTGATGCTGTGCTTCTGAGATCTGGAGATCACTTTGGCTCCAGAGAACTTTCACTATCTGTGTCGAGCAGAGCAGAGTCTTTGTTCTGCCGCAGATGGAAGAGCAGCTTCATCTGGCAAAGACACACATGAACCGAGAAACACAGAAACACTGACTGAGAGAGGCCAGACAACATAAACACAGGAATCACTATATGATTTGCCTCAATAGCCTCATGGCCATATGAATACCTGCTATATTTTCCATGTAATTGAACAGTTTTGAATTAAGGTTCTTTAAGATATAAGTTTGTGGATCAGTTTCATTCCTATTTAATAGGCGTGCTAAAATATCACATTTATTTCTGTGACGTTCCTCGACTGCTTACAAAAATCTTGACATGCCATCTCCATGTTCTTTTAAAGTTATCAACACGTTCTTGCAGTAACATTAGTAGGATGTTTTCTAACATTATATACCATATCAAAAAACGTTATTCTTAAGTTGTTAGTAGAGCGTTTTAAAGAGTTAAAGATTACAAAAAGTTTGAATAATGTTCTTATAACCAAGCAATAACGTTAATATAATATCTAAAAACTAGACTTTTGAATGTTCCTAAAGCATTAACAATAACCTTCTCAATGTTTTTGTTACTTAAAGGAAACATTAAAGAAATGTTCTTGCAACCTAAAATTGTTAGCTGGGATTGGCTATAATCAGATGTTTTTTCTTTTTTGTTCAGCCAATCATAACACTTTTTGCTTGTTAGTCATTTCATATGTTCATAATTCATGCCATATATGGTAAGGCGTGAGTTCTTAAAACTGTAGTTTTCTGCTCATACCCACACAAGGTCAGTGTACAGTACAGCTAATGGTATCGTTTGGGTTTATATGTTTGTGATATTTTAAAGCAAGTTTTAACACATTATTTGTACGAGTGAGTCACACTGTGTTTCTAACACTAGGTGCTTGTTTACCTCACACTCATTTTCTTAATCTGTTTTTTCGAGGTTTGTCCCTCAGGAACACTGACTGCAGAACAGTTTTAGAGTAATTTTAAAGCACTGATGTTCAAGGTCAGGGACCAATCGACGAATTGATTTCATTTGGTCCTGGTGGAAAAAAACAGATTTAAATCTCTTGATGAGCGTCCACTTCAGGGCTTCAGGCACATCCACAGATTCGGTCAGTTGCCCTGAGCACCTCCCTCTGATGAGAGCCGTCTTCACTCCCTCTATCTGCCTGTCTGTCACATGCTGTCTCGCTGCTGTCTTTTATTCTCGGAGGGTTTTCTTGATTTATTAACAACAGCAGCTGTTGTGAGTGTCACAATCTGTCAAACGGGTTCTGTTTTTCTGGCTTGCGAGAATTGTGTTCCGTGCATTTTGTATGAGTTGTGGTTCAGGGCTGTGTGAGATGAAAATGCTTTATTTTCAAACATTTAGAAGTTATTTTAAAATCAGGGGTTTCCTGAGGTTAACTGAAAGTGAGTTCACAGCTGACTCTTGCTCTTAGACACATTAACCTTATTTAATGGTGTTTCCAAGTGAATTGATTCATACACACAATTCTTATTTTTAAAACCCTATGCTGGATGCTGATTGGTCACTACAGTGTTGCAGTAAATGTTATAGTAAATGACACAAAACACAAAAAAATCACTACACAGCACCAATGCATAACTTTGCATAACATTGCTACATGACATTGCAACCACCCAAGCATTAGTTTTACTGCATTGTGTGTGTGTGTGTGTGTGTGTGTGTGTATTTGAATATGTGGTTTACGAGGACACAAATGTGTATAACAATGTAAACATGGTTTATCGGGACACTTCCTGTGTCCTCATAAACCAAATCACTTTAAAAATCATACTAAATGGTGATTTATTTAAAATTAAAAAATGCCAAAATGTTTTCTGTGAGGGTTAGGTTTAGGGGTAGGGTTAGGGAATAGAATGTACAGTTCGTACAGTATAAAAACCACTGTCTGTGGAGAGTCCTCATAAACCAGCTGCAGCTCTGCTTTCCTGTAGCTCAGTGGTTAGAGCATGACGTTAACAACGCCAAGGTCATGGGTTCGATCCCAGAGATTGCACATACTGAAACAATGTATAGCATAATGCAGTGTAAGTCGCTTTGGATAAAAGCGTCTGCCAAATGCATAAAAATGTAAATCACATGCGTGTGTGTGTGT